>VWZV01006144.1:0-224623 GCA_013397155.1 Irena cyanogastra | reverse complement strand
TAATAATAATAATATGTAATTATTTAGGCCTGGTTTGCTACCTCAGTTTGGTTATCATGTTGAGAACATCTTGCATTTGAATGAAGCAAATGTGAAAGAATTACATTTTGGGCTGAAATTGCACACATTTTAGATTCAATTGAAAGACTTCTCAGTGCAGACCAAATTCTGATACACAGAGGGAGATGTGGAGATTACAATAAGAGGTTTTAAAATAGTGTTTCCTGGACACTTTACCAAGTGTGCTTCCAGAAACTGGAGAGAAGCTGGTTGACCTGAATATATATATATTGGTCTGAATAATTGAGGTTCCTGTTTGAAGGCAGATACAACAGTAATACTGACCACTGGAAATTAATCTACATTTCTAGATAATTTTTTTAAAACCCGAAGGAGTAAATCTGTTCGTTTCAGCAGGCCTTTCTACCCTTCTTATCCCAAGTTCTGCTTTTTTGCATGTCTATTCCAGGAAAGACTTCCCCAGACATTACAGTTCCAGTGTTTCTCCTCTGCTCTGCTGTGGCTGCAGAACTGCACTCTTTTTCCTTTGGGTACATTACTGCCCAAACACAACAAAAATTGCAAGTAGATAAACACAGGGGGGAAAATTACTAACTAAAGGATTATTAATAGTTTATGAAGAACTATTTTGTGTATGTGTGTGCGTTCCTTGATGATGTGAGTACCAAATACTCAGACAATGCAATTCTAACAGCTGTAGTCAGTATAGGAAAGCACTGAAGGATGCTCTCACAAGAACTGTATGACCGTGATGATTAAAACAGTAAAAAACCCCAATAAATCTATAGAACTGACTGGTCCAAGGTGCAAGCCAGTGCACATTGAATCAAAACCATTAATATCTTCTTTCATCTGCAGTAAATGCCTTTTTTGAAGAAGGTCAGAGTGCAGTAATCATAAAAGGAGTCATGAAGGACCAATGTGACATAAAAACCAGATGACAGTAGGACCACACAATATTCTAGTTAAGGACTCAAAATGTAAGACAAAGTTGCTGCACCTACAGCCTCATGTTTAATAGCTCATGCTTTCAAGAAAAGTAACTGTAGTTGGAATTGATGCAGAACAGGGCTTGCAGGAAAGGCAAGGGACAGTGGACTGGAATGTCCATGTGCTGAGAGCTGGGGAATGCACAGAGAGAAGAACCTTTCACTCAGTACCAAGCTACCTGGAAATTGATAGCTGTAAGAAACTTTGGACTAAACATTAGACGACATTTCTAAGTAGTGAGCTCCTCAAGAGTTTTTGAGTAGGAGGAACATGGAATTTGTAACTTCACTGAAAAAAACCCCATTCTGTAAAAGCACAGGACTTAATTAATGGACTCACGAGGTTTCTTCTGGTTTTCTCTCCCTAAAAATACACAGCAGCTGTTGAGCAACCTTTGCATTTGATTGAAAACCTGTGTTTAGCTTTAGTTAAAGGATGTTGGAAATGTTGGGAAAATGTGTGCAACTCATTTTGTATTTAGTTAATTACATCTTCTCTGATTTCTACTTTTCCCACAGCAGTCTGTGTTTTACTAGACTAGCTTCCTTTAATGAAAAAATTGAAATAATGTAATTCCTGACCTGTCGTTGTGTGAAGAAACTCGGAGAAAACCAGATGAATTAGCCCAGGGCCATAAAGCTACAACATCTCTCTGGGAGATTTATAACTTCAGAATTTTTGTACCCAAAACAGAGAGAGAAATCAGCTGAAATCAGCTATATACACGTGAAGAAGATGACAAAAATTAGCCATGAAGACTTTTGTCAGACATAGTATGTTATCAGGGGAGCAGCCAATCTTGAGTTCAATACTTCTGTGTAATGTGCAATCAGTAATTCAAACAAAATTGCATTTAGAAATTAGTAGAAAAGAAAAACATAGTCATGCTTGAAAGCTCATAGGTAATTGTGCTAGTGATCACTTAACTGCCTGTGTATGCCCACATTTTTCAACCATATACATGGTAGAAAAGGAGCAGCCCTGTAACATGCCATTGAGATGAAAATATTGAACTTCTAAATGTTTCTTCCAAAGGAAATCTTTCTCTATTTTTATAATTTGATGTTGGCTAGGAATGCGAATATGATAAGTTGCTGGTCCTCCCACTCTAATAGTGACTTTCATTGTTTTCAAAGATCCCATTCCAGTGTAGTTACAAAATGTTGGACCAGGCTAAGATTTGATAACAATTTTGAATCTGCCTTAGATGGCAAAAGGTCTGAGATAGCTAAGAAAACAGGAATGTTTCTACAAAGGTTTAGCTTAGAGATAGGGGTAAGAGTTTGGGTCAAAATTCTAATTAATTGAAAATGAGATTTTTCATGTGGATGTGTTCCTTTTGACTGTTTTTTTGCATAAAATTTTAAGATCTGAAGCAAAATATCTTCCTGGTCACCGAATTGATATAAACTTGTGATCTTTTATAAAAATACTGTAACTGCAGGATAACCTGCTAATTAGGAGTCTGCTGGGATGTAGCAGGTTCCTGTCCAAAAGCATCTTCTGCTGTGCAGGCCACAGCCTTTGATCTTTCTCTTCTGTACACCAAGTTCTCCACTGGTTTGTCCTAAACCAAATCTGCTTCTGTATTTCCTACTATGGTGAAAGGGGCAAACTTTGTGAACTTTGCATTAGCATAGATGATTATGTGAGGCTTCTCCTGTATTGAAAGTCCTTGTAACCCTGTGGTTTAGGGCATGTTCAAGTTTTCAAAAGATGTGTGTGCTCCTTCATTATGGAAGGAAGACCTCTAGAGCTGCCTAGATATTGGGCCCCAGATGTCTGACCATTCCTCTCGACATTTGGGAACCTTTCAGGTATTGACTATTAAAAAGTGTGCTTTGGAGCTGGCTCAGAGCTGTTTGGAAGATGACAGTATATATTTCTTTCCCTTGGAAGATGTCTATAGTGGAAGATGACAGTATATATTTTTTTCCCCTGGAAGATGTCTATGGTTAGTGCTCTGTCCACTGCTGCTCTTGTACCATCTGTGAGAGTCCTTACCTAGTGTAAGAGTTGGTCTGAAGTTTCCCTCATTTTTACCTCATGATTGTCGCAAAGACCCTCAAACCCCTGAAACTCTCAAAAAGACTTTGCACAGAAGTTCTGGCCTGTTTGAGGTGGATGCTCGCCAAGTGATTGTTTGCAGCTGTGTTTGCTGTGCTGCCATGGTACACTGCCTTGATCAGGTACGCTGCCTTGAGCAGGGCCTGGCAAGGGGCAGCTTGTCCCCACCTCTTAGCCAAAGGAACTTTCTGGGGTAACTTTGGTGGTCCCCCACGGAAAATCCCTCATCTTCCTCACAACCACCGTGACGGACGGCGATTGAAGCTCCCTCCCCGAGGACTGAGAATGAGATCCCTATAACTCTAACATGGAGCAGAGAGAAGCGCTGGCCAGACTGAAGCGAAATGACTGCCAAGGAAGGTTGCATACATTGCAGAACATACCTGCTCAGAACTGGTACTGATGATACTGACAAAGAAATCGGTACTAGCCACTGTGGTCATTACATCAGAATGGTCATAAATCTCCTCTGATTCTGGCCCCATGCCTCTTGCTTTCCAAAGGACTATAAAAGTACCCCCCAAACTCACCTTCCTTCAAGATCTCCCCAACGGACAGAAGAAGACTCCACGTCACTGGACGGCTGCGAAGACGTCGGCATTGGTAGCTATAACCCCCTTACCCTCTATATTCTCTCTATACTTTGTTTCCTTTCCTCTCCCATCTATCGCATAACATTGATGATTGTTTTCAATAAAGTGCATTGCTGTGATTGCACTGAGAGTCCCCTTGCATTGCCTTTCGTGCTCTTAGATCAGTAAACGAACCACCACGAATCCCGCCTTGCGGATCGTGACACCTAGATGTACCAAAAAGAGTGGCGTGGTAATACATTGGCTGTATGTGCCAACTTAGCCCCTGCTTCTAAGGCTTTTGCAGCTCAGAAACTACAAACTGGGCTTCCCTCTCACTTCAGAACCAGTTGTTCTCACAGACCGAGGGATGTAACAGCAGTAGCAGTTCCTTAGGCATATGTGGACAGTGAGGCACTGAAGCCTGGGTCTGCAGAAATCAGTTCTATGCCAGGGGCAATTTGATCATCAGATCTGCCAAAAATAAATATAGTGTTTACTGAAAATGGTAATTTCATGAAGATACTAATTTTTCCTCTTTGGGGATGAAAGCAAAATTCTTTAATGGTATAAATATCACCATTCTGCACAGGGGGGATGCTGGTTCCAGTGTTCCCTCTGGGTTATTTTTAGGCATTGTGCAGGAGTCTGCCCAATATGGTTTATTTTCTCATACTTCTACCCAGTGGGGATTCGTAGCAACTCTATGACTCTTTGCAGTCATTTTAGATGTAAAGGTTGTAGAGTTCTGCTTGTACTTTTCTGTAATACCTGAATCTGTGTTTCTTGTTTGAGTGACATTTCTAATGATGATCCTCAGGTTTTATTAAACAGGACCTACTTTTCATAAACCTGTGCTGGCTGGGCCTGCTCCCCTGTATATTTTCCTACACATTGAACCACAGAGTATTTGAAGTTGGAAGGAACCCACAAAGATCAGTGGGGGCATGCCAAATGATCTGCTCCATGACCTTCTCTGGAACTGAGGTCAGGCTGAAAGGCCTGTAGTTCCCCATATCCTCCTTCTGGCTCCTTTTGTACATGGATATTACGTTGGATAACTTCCAGTCAACTGGGACCTCCCTGGTTAGCCAGGACTGCTGGTAAATGGTGGAATGTGGATGGGTGAGTGTTTCCAGCAGAAGTTCTTGCTTAATTCCTATAAGATGTATTGTTGTATCTTTCTTTTGAAGTAAAAAACCAAAGAAAATGTGATTAGCACTCATGTCTCCTCCCCCAAACAAACCTAAATGTTAGAAGTTAAAATACCAAGAGCAAAGCTGTGGTTTGGGACATTCTCCTTTTTTTTTTTAATTAGCAAAATGCATAGATTCTTTTTCCCTCATGTTTCATTTTCTCTAGGTGCCAGCTGTGTTTAAAGATGGGAGTTTTAATTTAAAGTACTGAAATGAATCCCACAGAGAAGGAAGAATATCTCAGGCATGAAGGGTAATAGTATTTCTTCACGGTAGAGAGAAACTGACTTTGTTCTCTTTCTAAAGAAGACTTTATTACAGTGGCTCCTAAGTACGTTATGAAAGAAGTCACCATCTTGTCCTTCATGAGCAAGAAGTTCTGTTCCCTGGTATTATTGTCTTTCTGTAATCCAGTTCGTTATTGGCTACTGTGGGAGGAAAAGAGTAGCCGGGGTTTTTGGTCTTTGTGCAGCTGAAGGAATGCCAGTCTTTAAAGGAATCTTTCAGGCCAAGTGGAGCGCACAGTTATGGTAACGATCTGGTCCTGGTCCAGTGATGGATGGGACCCCTTTCCATCTGCTGCAAAGAACAGCCATTTCCCATGACCCACTAATTAAGCATGCACCAGCATCATTACTGGCCCTGTTTGCGTATGTGGGCACGAGTGTCTGTTTAGATCAGAGGAAATTGTTCTGGTCACCTCTGCAGTGATCAGTTTTCTTGCAGAAATGCTGGTGACTGGTGGTGTTTTAACTGGATATGTGCAAATGTTGACTAGACATTTGCATGGTCAGCACATCTTTGAACTCCCACACCAATGATTCATTTTTCTGTGTGCTGGGAGAGCAGAAGGGGCCACAGTTGTAAATCCAATTTGTAGGGTCCTAAGTCCCTCCTTAACACTATCAGAATAGCAAGGGTAGATGAACTGGTCTCAGAGGGCTTTTGCTGCGCAGAATTACTGTGCACTTGCCTCCTTTTACAGTTTGGTTTGAGAGGTGGGCTGCCCCAGCATACAGTTTTTTGGACATGCCATCAGCTCTGTGCTTGGGGACCTCATGTCACGCTGTTGGGGTCGGACTAGTGACTATTTCACGTTTGGTATTAGCTTAGAGTGAATTCTAATGCATGGGTATGGGAAGAATTCTTTTAGCTTTTTTAACGGTCATTAACTTAAGAGATGGATGCAGAGTCCTTAAGATAATAATCATTACTCCTGAAGGAATTAGCAGGAGAGCTGTTTTCCCTGACAGCACAAAGATTTAAAAAAATGAAAATGTCAGAGTATCCTAGTTGGCATCCAAAGTGAGAGAGTCATTCCTAATGCTACTAAAAAGCTAATTCTGCCTTGACTTCAAAGAGAAACATCAAAGATGAGTTTGCTGTTTATCCAGGTGCTAAAGGAAGAGCTTTTCCGTGCTGCTGCTACTCTGGCTGAGTGTACAGAGGAGTGTTGTGCTTGATTGCTATTGATATTGAAATCATTACATTCAAATGAAGCTTATTGAATGCATTGCTGACACAAGCAAGGGAACTACACCAGCAGTTTGACAACTGCTCTGTGATTTTAACAGAAGAAAAACCACAGAAGAGTAATTAGATAAGACAGCAGGAAATTAGGAGGTATTCCCTGATTTTCCTAAAGAACAAAGATAATATTCTTCATGGGATCTGTTCCATAACTTGCTGTTACTGCATGTTTCTTGTTTCTCCGTTTTTACACTCCAAAGCTCCACGGCCTTTTGCATCACTTGGTCTTTATGCATACACTGTGTGTTGCAGTGCCCATCAGGCACAGAAATAGCCTCCTTGGCTATTTCCCCAGACCCAGGGTGGTTGAATTCACCACATTGAATTATGTGAATAATTGTATATGTGTTCACTCACTATATGTGAGGTTCTTGATTCACTTTTGAAGGGAAGATTAATTAAAGACACAAAGCCAAGTGAAAAGTGGTATTTGGACTATTCTTCCAAACTACTTACAGTTTTCTTTGAGTATAAATAAGTTTCTATGGAGAAAAGTGCAGTAATGACTTCATTAAAGCATTTGAAATTGAAAAGATGGAGACTAATATGAGAATTAGGTGAGAAGAAATGGATCACCTGAAAGGATAACATTTGTTGGAAGGAGGTACTTCCTAGAAGGTTTCCTGACAAGACTTGTCAAGGACCAGTTTTGAGAGGAAATGCAGTTAGTATTTTCACTTGTAACCTTTGAACAAAATCAAGAAATGTGTTTAGTGAAAGTTGAATTAGGAACAGTTTTATGATTATTTCATTTAAAGCTATGTGCTAAGGAAGTGTTCTAGTTAGGCTTGGGTAGTTTCCTGGAAGGTAATACTTGAAAAGCACTGGTCAATTAGAAAGAGAAGATGATGATGATGGTGAGAAATAAGTGAAGGAGAATAGCAGGTTTCTGGTTTCAGCTAGGGCTTCACTCAAACATTGGGGCTAGTGATGTATGTGTTTTCTGGAAGAAATGTAAATTATGAGGATATAGGAAAAAATCCCTTATGTCACTCTTTGTTTTCTCTGTAGTTTATAAACACTGTCTTTAAGAGCTGTTGGGATAAAACATTTTATTTTTTCTTTACTTTTTTCCCTTTAAAATGTATTTTAAAGATTTTAGTTGTTGAGTTCTGTTTTCCTGAGTTGTATATTTTGAGGACTTGTGTGCAAACATAGCACACTTGAACTGAGAAATTTTTTTGTTGCCTGGTGCATGCAACCTATCTGCAAACACAATCTATTCTCCCATCCTCTGGATTTGTCTTCTTGCTGAACTGTAATGTAAGCTGTTGTTTTAGTCCACTAGGAGATGACCCATAGCGCCACATTGATTCTGTCATCTTGGTGACATTTAGACTGAGCTCACCATACCATTGTTCGCGTTTCCCTTCATTCGTGACCTAGAGCTGATTTTGAATCTGATCCATATGGTGAATTGCATCAATCCTCTGTGCTGTCCTTTCTCTCCAGCCATCTCTATTCAAAATCCTTTATACTGTTTCAGCTTTTTTGAAGAGTTACTGTTTCTGCTTTACATCATTAGCAATAGAGGCTTAAAATATGTTCACAGAATGAGTGAAAAAAGCAAATGTCATGTTAGACAAAAGCATTTTCAGCCAGTGATTTAAATCAAGGATGGAGGAGTTCCAAAAAAATTATAAATAAATTCGAATCTGCCTCCATCTCTTGAAGGTGATATTGCTACATGCTGTGCTGCAAGTGGGTCAGATTTTGGCAATGCAGCTGGGGAAACCTGAAGTCTTACCAGTGTACTTAATAACTTTGGAAAAGTTACATTTCTGATCTGTGCTTCAGCTTGCTTATCTTCAGATTAAGGGATAATATTTCTCAAGTACCTGCTGAAAAGTAACAGCTTTTGCAGAATCTTTGTAGAAGCTCAACTAGAGGTGGTCTGAAAACTTCAAATTCACGAGTTCACGTCTCACTGTTGTAAAGTGGGCTTCTATAGCTCTAAATTCAGGGCATGGGAAGAAGGGTTGCCTGTTAAAGTCAGAAAGGATGAAGCATACCTGGACTCAGAGGCATTTATGGATATGCTTCATTGGAGAGGTTCTAAGTAAGATTGGCAGAGGGAAGAGCCAGCCAGTCTCACTATTTAATTTCATTGTTTCTCACATATCCTCTAATGTATATGTGCAAACAGTTTATTTTCTGAATAGGTCTAAGCTTCATTTGTGTTTTCCTGGAGCTTGCTAGACTCAGGAAGCTTTTGAAGGGCAAATATGCTAGCTCTGCTTTTTTCCCAATTAATTGTATTTGTGTGGAATGGTTTTTAATACTTGAATTAGTCTAAAATTTGGAGGAAAAGAAATCCCCAGAGGTGACATTCTGTGTTTTTCCACATGTCCACACTTACATATATACTATATATACACTCTATTCCAATAGAATTTGCCTGCCTACATTGATATTACCTATAATGAGTTCTACATCACTCCTGGTGGACTTTCGTTTGCCCTCCCTATCTCCACAGTTGCATATAACGTGAGCAACACACACCAACCTTGTGATGTTCTTTATATTAGAAAGAAAGAGTTTTCTAATGTCTCCCTGGTGTCTGGTGCCCAGTCTCATGGGTGGTGGGGAAGGGCGTGGCAGGAGGAGAGAACAAAGTGCGGTGGGCTGTAGTGAGCAGCAGAGGGGAATGTGTCCATGGCATGTGTAGTGTGCAGGAATGAGAGGAGGGCACATGGAAAGGAAGGAGGTACACTGATGGAGCATCCCCAGTGACGCACAGCATAAGGGAAGGCTTACACAGTGAGGGAAGGCTTTGACATCTTGCATGCTTCCTATACACACTTCTGAGTTTGAATGATGCTTTTGAATTATTTGGTAAGTCGCTCAAGTGTAACTGCTTAACTCAGTTTGGTTGCCCAAAGGAGAGTCTTCCTGCATGTAGAATATTGTCTGTGTTGGGAGTTAATTATACAAACTGAATAATTAATGTTCATTTTTGGCAAATCGAATAAAAATAAGAAAACAGATTTCTTCTCTCTCTGGTACAGTTTATGTAACAGAAAAATACTTTCCATGTGCAAACAGGCAAGCACAGCAGAAGAGTCAGGATATCAATCATAAAAAACATGTTGTTTTTTTAAATTCGGGTCATCTCAACATTGTTCTCACCTCAGTAAATGTGCATGGTTATGTTCTTTATTACTGTAGAGGAGAGTTAAGTTATGAACATAAGAGGATGTTTATGATCGCAAATGCATTTTCATACCTACAAGGGACTAATAAAACCACCAAGTGTAAGAAAGAAGGCTATGATAAAAGAAATTGCATTTTTCCCTCTCTTGAATTGTCTTTTATTGCAGTATCTCAGTAATACTTGATGTGGTATTTGGCAAGATCATCACCTAGAGATGAGGTGTTTCAATGTGCATGTTTCTGTCATTTCATATCTCCTAATGTTAAGAAATGCAGCGAAGATCACTGTTCATGTCTTATCAAAAATAATCCTGGGCATTAATTTCATTCTTTTGAGAGGTTTCTGCAGAAGAATACTAGTGCCAGATAAGTGGGTAACAGCTTTTATTATTCCTTTCTGTTAATTTTTTATTTTGTAATTTATCTGTATTTTGGAATTCACAGAATGTTTGCAGAAAAAATTTAAAAATCTATAAAATATTGATCACATTTTCAAGCTTAAAAGTGATGTTATTGCCAAATTTATGGGTTTTAGGGATATTTCTTAAGGGATACTTAATATTATATGGCTTGCAAATATTCCTCTCCCAGTTTTCTAATGTCTCCCTTGTGTCTGGTGACCTGCTCAGAGCTTCAGAATTGCCAGGCTTTTTTTTTTTTTTGTCTGTTTTGGAAGTAATATTCTTGCAACACTTTCTGCTTCTGAACTGTATTCTCTCTATGAGTTCTCTCATGTTTTTCCTGTCTACTTTATGACATTCCTCAGGCATTTGTAGTTTTTTGTTGAATCAAGCTGTATCAGTCCCCCTAGTGTTTCTGTCTTGATCCAGATGCAGGTGCATAAATGCTCTGAACCAGGTACCTTCTGGGAGTGGCTCATGCGTTGAAAGGTGAACACCTCTCTGCCTGGTTAATTCCAGTTTAGGTCACTGTCTGGTCTGAGAGAGCTCTCAGAAGTATCTTGAGCAGACCAGAACCATCCACTGTCTTAATGCATATTGAAATAAATGCCTTTTGTGATCAGTTTCAGGTGTCGATGAAAAAACAACGCCATAATGTTGCTGAGCCAGTTCATTCTACAATCTTAGCAGTACATTTTAAATATGAAATCTGGGTCTCTGTTAGAAAGATGTTTTAAGTGTTTAGGAGCAGGCAGAAAAGACGTGTGCAATCCCAAAGCGTTTTTGAATCAAGGTCAATTTAAGAATGTTGATAAAGAGTATTTTGTTCTACCACTCTTACCTTCCCATTCTTTTTTTTCTTCTTTGCTGTGTCCCCACACAGACGCCACAAACAGAAGCAATCTAGTGGACACAGTGGTATCTTTTGCACCAGTGAGACCACAAATTCACAACAGGGACACAGCACTTTCCCTCTTGCAAGCACCTTCAGCATCCATCAACATGGAAACTCCTGCCTCTCTGAGGCTGAGCAGCTCCAGAGCAGCTGGGTGGGTGGTTCTGCTGCATGTGCTGCAGCACCAGCAGGATGCATCTTGTACCTCTCAAGTATTGGTGCTGTTGGTATTACTACAATGTACAAGTCTTTGTGGATTAGTTATGCCCTTCTGGGAATAGAAGCTGTCTACTGAGTGTTAGTTTCTTCATATTTGATTTTTAAAAATACAAAGAATAGCATTTAGTATGTGTTCTGGGAGCTGTCTATTCTTGTATCTCCTGTTTGGTGAAAAAACAGTGTCATTATAAATTGAAGTATTTAAGTAATTAAACTTGAGCAGTACTATTTTCATGCATATGTTAGATAAAACATTTCACCTCCAGCTTTAGAAAATCTCTTAGGAAATCTAAGGAATTTTTCTACCCAAGCAGATTGTGCTGGGGTCTAGCAGGTAAACATGACACAGTGATGTCCTACAGAGATGCAGTTCTGGGCCTATGTAATGAGGTCACGGAATAGTTTGGGTAGGAAGGGATCTTTAGAGCCATCGAGCCCAATCCCTATTTTGCTTTCTTTTTTTCTCTATCACAGTGTTTTCCTCCTATTCCCCCCTCAGCAGTAGAAGACATGACTGTGCAATGCTTTGTTTTTACCCACAGTAGATAGAGGTTTTAGCTGTAGACTAAAACTCAGTCCCTTTGAGGTGCTTGATATGAATCACATTGTTTCAGGAATGCTTTATAGCTTGTCCCAAGGTAGTGCTTTCAGTGAAAAACTCTCACGTAACACCTATCAGCATTTACAGCTGCTTGCTTATTTTTGGTCGGGAGAAGGTAGAGAAATTGTACTTACCAAGTAGATTTTCATGCTGTGCATTGTATAAGCTAGTGAGTCTTTTCTCAACAATCCAGTATCAGCTGTGTAGCTTTTATTGCTTGACCCAGGCTCTTTAATCCAAGGAGCTGGAAATTTTCATTCCCTCTCCTCTTTCTACCACGTAGTAATATGTTATAATAACATTACGTTAGTGAAAACTAACTAACTAACTAACTAACATTAGTTAATGTTCAGACACAATTTTAACTGACACTGAGTCAGCTGTGTTATTTGGGGTGAAAGGAGGATTTTTTTTTCATGTAGTATCTCTTAAGTGTTACTATGTCTTAATACTCCCACTCCCTTCTGTATATAGATACTGCATTAAAGCAAGAAATACATGTGCCTTTCTCTTATTTGAGGATTTTATGCTAGGTGTTTGTGAACTGTGCTGCCTCTTAGTTGTTATGATACAGGAAATACTTTTTTAAAAGAATTTTTTTTAATTATTCTGCTACTGAAAGGAAAATATTCTATGAGTTCTGATCATATTACATGTCTACCCTCATCAAACATAAAGCAAGTTTAATAACAAAAGTGTCTTGATATGCTATGATGCTATGACTTTTTCACTCTTTCTCAGATGTTTGCTGCTGTCTGTTGTTAGAGGGACCGGTACTGGGCTGGGCAGAATTCTGCTTTCGTGGGTGACCGCTCTTAGGCTTCAGTGCTTTGATACAACCTTTCCTCTCACCCTCTGGAAAAATGCTGACTCTCTCAGAGATTACCTGACATCTAGTTTTGGTTCTTTATATTCGACATTTCTGAATTTTACACAAATTGCTATGACTGACCGGAAAATGGATAAGGGAGGAGAGTGGGATTTAACTTCTCAAATGACAGAAATGTCATTGTGCTGAGCAGATTTCAGGTAAATCAGTGTATGGTTTCTTTCTTGATGAGCCTTGGAAGTTTTTCATATGATAAAGTTGTTCTAAACTGAAATTAGACATTTAGCAGGTTAAACTGACAATTGTTTGTTTTTTCACTTCATGTTTTTAAAAAAGGAAGGGATTCCAACCAACTAGCAAGAAAATATGTGGTTTTCTTTTATTAAAAAAACCTCAAAATCTCATTGATTTTGATGAATAACTAAATTTCAAAATATTAAAAATCAGACTTGAGGAGTCTTTGTACCTGAGGAACTCCTGAGATTTGTTGTACGTATGAAAGAGGGAGTAGGAGCGAAAAGAAAAAGAAGAGGGAACAATTAAAATGAAATGTCTTTTTAATTTTTTAATTTAACCTCTTTTTTCCTTTAATTATTAAAGCTAGCTAGGAAAACTCTAAAGGATTAAGTAAAAAATACTTAAATTGTTTCTAAGTTGCTTACATCAGTGTTTCATCAGTAGCTCAATTCAGGTTTGTTTCTTCTATTGCTTGTATCAGGCTTCTTTAAAGAAATGGGAAAAGTGTGTTTTGATTTCTTTCTGGGATAGTAGTGTTGGAAGTGGAAAGGTCTAGGATTGAAGAATAGGAACTCAGAAAGAGAACTGAGATCTGGAAGGCATTCCCGGACATGCAGGGCTTCTGCATGCAGGAAGGGAGCTGCAGTGCCAAAATTCACTTTCCAATTCGCTGTGCCAGTCTGTCCTGCCTTGCCACTTTCTCTGTGTGAGGTCCTCCATCATTCAAGGCTAGAAGAGGTGACAGTTCAAGTAAATACTTCATTTTTTGTTGTTTTTAGAGGTTATGTGTGTGTTTTGGTTTGGTTTGGTTTATTATTATTGTAAAGAAAATACAAATGAAGGAGGAGCTTTTTGCACAGGCATGCTTGTTATAATATTTGTTCTGTGCCTTTTCTGTATACTCAAAAAAACTGTAACAAGTCTCCAAATAAAAATGGGAGGGGAATCATCCAGAAAGGACCTTTCTCTCTAGCCTTCCTCCATACTTAGGTGCAAAAGACTTTTCTGTGGTCACATTTGTTGGGAGTAGATTGGTAAGCTACAACATAATGTGAATAGCAACCTTAGTTGTGTGGATGTGGTGTTAGTTCTCTCACTTTCATAATAAACTCAGCAGTTTCACGGCACTTAGCACTGTGAAGAATTCAGAAAGGCACTGTCTGTCTGCACAAGATCACACGTGAGCAGATGTTCCTGGCTGTGGGACAGCCAAAGAGCTGACCAGAATCCTGAGAAGCAGTTGAACTGTTGGTGTGTTTTTGTGATGATGTGTTTGGCTGCTCTGCATTGCCGCAATACTGGGGCACAGTAATGCAGGGTAGTAAAACCAGGTGATGGTGCCAGGCTGCATCCCATGACTTATGGAGTGGGTCCTTTAACCATTTGGCTGCATACTCTGCTTTTCATTAAAGCCACTGTGGCTTCAGTTTAAAGTTTCATTAATTTAAAAGTAGATTAAAAAAAAATGAGGTCCACTACAGTTTGAATACGGATACTAGTTGTGTTCTTGTAAATGTTCAAACCATTAAAGTCTCTCTAATTTTTTGCCTGAATGGTTTCCTGTGGCACCAAATCCCCTAGTAAACCCTCTGCTCTCCTGCGGATTATTAGGGTTTTATCTCTATCTAAAGTTGCTGCCTTTCAGTGCCCCCATTTCAGGTTTCTCTGTAGAGCTGGTATTTGATTTCCCACTTGATGAGAAATATCTGCCTATGGAAAACAGACTTGAATTTGGCAGCAGTTGCAGTGGATGTGTATAAAGTCTGCACAGCTACACAGAGCTGTCACTTGTGCTTCTGCTGCTCTGTGCAAGAGGTGGAATACTTTCTAATGAATTAAATACCTTGAATCAGGAGACAACAGGAGCATTTTGGTTTTCTGCTGAATAGCAATGATAAAAATCTGTATTTACACTTAATGCTTTAAATTGCCTATTCCTGTTCACCTAATACTAATTAAGTATTTTTGAGGTTGGCAAATGAAAGGTTTTGAATGAAAGTGCAGTGGTTTTTAACACATACATAAAATAAAGCAAAATGGATGCATCTGACCTGGTCCTGAAATGATTCAGGCAGCTGGAAATGGTCCAGAAGCCTGTCCAGAACTGTGCAGGTGTTAGTTGAGATGCCACATGGTTTTCCATTGGCTTTAATGCAACGCCCACTACACAGCATGTGGCAAAAAAAGTTCATACCCTAAACGAGCTGTTCTGTGGTGCAGCAGCTTGTCCGAGGACTTTGAGACTTCTCCAATGAAGATTTAAGTGCTCTCTTTAAGGGAGAGAGAACACTAGCACACAAAGTAATTTAGTTTCATCTGGCTTTAAACATCAGCATCACTGGTGTCTGAATATTCCCCCTTTTATTTAATATAATTTTATTGTGTTTATCTTGTATTTCTGTATACTGAATGGAGAGAAAGAGGCACACTGAAGAGCTTCTTCATCTGACCCCCTTTCGCTTTGTGCAGGAGGAGCAGAGATGAGCAGCTGAGGTGTGAGCTTGCAGGAATGGTCACCTCGCAGCAATAGAGCGATAGTAATGATTCTGACATGGACTGGTAGCTTTGTGGTAGTGCACCCTCCCTCTCTCCCTCCCTCCCAAGTGGTGCTGTTGTGTTTATTCCCTTGTTTTTGGAGATGGAGGATACAACTGGGAAATACTTAAATAGTGGGGATCAGAATAAAAGATCCTTTACTATGTACTGATGATGCAGCTCCAAAATGTTGTCTCTATGTCTATCAGTGTTTTTGTTCAATATTCTTTGCTCTTTGGATCTATGTGGAGCTATAAACAACCATCTTGTTTCTTCTTGCACTGTGATCTTGTCAGAGACCTGCATAGAAGTATTTCCTGTGTTTGATTTGCAGTAGTTTTTGTTTATATGTATCTTTGCTCATTCCCCACGCAAATACATGTAAATATGTGTGCTGACATGCACACTCACAGTGTTGTGGTGCCTGACCATCAGCTTTGAATTACTGGAAAGGAAGTTTTATATAAAGGCCATTAGAGAGACAGAAGGAAAAAGTACCCTCTAATCAGCAGTTCATTAAATAGCAACAACTTGTGGCAGAATCGTGCTTATGAGACTGCTGAACACTTAGGTATCCTTAATTGCTTAAAGTGGGAATGCGAAAATTTATTAGAATCTTGGATAACTGCTGCTGAATTATCCAAGAAAGGCAAGGTGAAAAACCTTATCAATGTATAAAGAAGTGACACACAGCAAATCACGGTAAAGCCATGTCAAAGAGAAACATGAATATTTAGGAAGTAGTTTAAATTAGACAGAAAGGGCAGAAATCCCATAGCAGAAATGAAACAAAAGATAGCCTTGATGTGTCTGACTATGGATGGATTTGTGAGTTTGTGAAATAAACCTCTTTGGGGAGTCACAAAGGTGCTATGGGGTAGGAACATCTATAAAGTAAAAATAATAAGCAGTGAGATAGGCTTTCCTGAAAGTAACTCTAGTCAAAGATGCAAAGTCAGCTGTATTTCTAAAAATCAACTGACACACTCAAAGTTATAATATTTGCTGTGTATTTTAGGGAGAGGAAGATAAGGGTACTGTAAAAATACTGCTTTCAAGTTTGGAAGGAAAAAGTAGGTCACGAGATTTTCATCCTTCCTTTATTTTTACCCTAAAGGGGTTAATCTAATTTCAGATCTAGCAATGCATACAGACCCATAATCTACAGAGTATTTTATGTAGAATACAATAGTAACTATACCAGCAGTATTTAATCTCAGTGTCTTTGTTTTGAGAAATATATGCAGCAGATGAATGCTGAGTCATTAACTCAGCCCTAATAATGAATTAATAGCCACCTTGAGGACCTCAGATTTGCCGATTCTCATCTGATGCCAGAAAGTCTGAAAGTTTAGACAAAACAAACAAGGAATACTGTACTCCAAACCGCCTTAAACAGAAATTCTGAAAATGGGATTTGAGTAAAAGACTCAGGTTTTTTTCAGTACGTAAGATATAAACAGGATAAAATTTCAGGGTGACAACCTTAACTCTTTCTACTCCATCATGTTTTTATGATGTTGGCCATTAAAGACCGTAAAAGCTAAGACCAAACTGTCAGGTGTCAGTGTCTAAACCCAGAGAATTGAATGGGTTTCTTTGAGGTGCTGGCTGGAGGCTTTCTTCTTGAATTGGCTTTGAACTGAGGAGAGACAAGTACCTCTTGTTTTTTGCCTAGAACAGGACTACTTGCACAGTTTCCAGAAACAGGTTTAATTGCAGGAAGCTGCAAACTCCAGTCTCTACACATATGGAGTGTCTCTTTGAGTGGTAGTAGGTTATGTTGCCTCTTGTTGCCTTCTTTTACACTGCTGAGCTGTAACACTGCACCACCTGTCATGACTTTGACCAATTTGCTGGGTAAGATGTGTTTGTGGAGACAGTGCCTGGATTTGTCAGCAGGAGCAGTATCAATTCAGCAATTTAGAGAAGCAACAGCTAGGGAAATTGAGGGGTTTGGTATTTTCTGTCCAGAAGCTTTCTTCCAACTTCAGAACTAAAAATATGGTCATAGTATTTCTGGTCTTCGCTCAGGTGTTTTGTGTAGGCCTAGCAAAGCAGGATGTAGGGATTCTTCAGGAACGAGCAGAAAGGTTTTGAGGAAAAAGCAACTTGCTCCCATCCTTCCTATAACTAGTGTATTTCCTCTCATATTTGAGGAGCCCAAAAGCACTTCGCAATCTCCCTTTTGAAATATTCAAGGACTAGGAAATCTTATCTTTATGTGAGAGCATTACTCTGGCTCCCAGGCTGCTTGGCTTGAAGAGCTGGGTAGGAACATTGCTGGAAATCTTCAAGCCCAGTTTCTGTAAGCAGGATCTACTGCTCTTCTGTGAGTTACATTGCATGATGAATGCATGCTTGAGCAACTCTGCAGTGCCACCAATATGATCCTTTGGGATGCTTGCGGATTAAGATAGATAAGCAGGTTCAGACTGACAGGTGGGCACTTCCGTTTTCAGTTAGTGAAGGATTGTTTCAGTGTGGCTGTTGATAACCAGAGGGATAGTATGCCCTGGATTTATTTGTGAGAGCTCTTATGTTGCTGCTTAACTTAGTGGGATTTGATACAGTATTTTCCATATGAAGGGGGTCAGAGATGGCCAAAGAGCTGTAGGTTTCCTGCATGGCAGCCCCTCCTCCCCAGGGAGGAGGGGACATGGGGTCTATTTCACAAATGTGCTGAAGTGGTGTCACTTCTTACTGTAAAATTCTGCAAAATCTATATGCTGAGCAGTGGGGGATGTTTGAGTACCCTGGTTATCATTTCCCTAATGGCAAAGTGGTTTTATTGCAAGAAGTGAAGTCAAACCAGCTGAGTTGCAAATAGATTGCCTTGATGATTTAACTTGCTTTCATTTCGACAGTGGTGAGCAACACAGGTTATACAGCAAACTATACAGTACAGTGTTTTCTGACAGAAATAATAAACTGAGATGCCTGTCATCTGCTGTAGCAAGTATTGAAAGTTAAATGGTCATCATAAAGTGGGAGAGTTGTTATCGATCGTTTCTGTCTCCCTTGAAGGATCGAGGAGATGAGTCATTGTAGTGCAGGTAATCATGTTGCCTTTGGGTTTTTTCCATCAAGTCAAAAATTTCACAATTTCAGTTAGCACTAATTGACTGGTGTGCTGTACCTTTGGCAGATGAGAAGCAAAGATTGCTCCAAGCCCAGCAGTCCCTCTTTGTCTGAGGGAAGGCCAAAGAGTTTCACTGTCTAGCAGGTGGCTGAAATTTTTAAAATAGCTTCTTAATAAAATTTTCTTCCCTGGGTTTTTGTCTGACATGCTAATTAAGCTCACCAGGGAAGTGAGTGGCTTGGATTCCTCCTTTACTCTCAGGCTCCTGCAAACAGGCAACAAATGTAGATGTGCTTATTCAATTGCGGCAAGGGGGAAGGCATCCAAATTCTTGACCTGTGAATGTACAGGAGAGTTTAATCCAGAGAAGGAAAACAGGGGCATGCTGTTCTTGAGGCACTGTGGGCAGGGCAGGGGTGCTAATGAATTGGAAGAAGAACGCTAGATGCCCCAGAAGAGAGTGGCAAGAGTGTGACAAACAGATTGTGTGAGTAATTACTTCTGCATATCTTCCTGACCATTATCAGCAGGACTGGATTTTTGATGGAAAAACTTAATTAAAAAGTTTAATTTTTTCCTCTTAAGAAACCTGTGTGCAGGGGCTCATTTGTGGGTGGAATTTAGGGCACTGATTAATTGCTTTCAAGAGATTGGCTGTGTGAATCCTGCTAAGATGAAAGCAACAATAAAAGTTGGCAGCTCACTAAGTTAATGTTGCAAACACTTGAGCAGCACTTCTAAAGTAAGGCTTTTCTGAGGACTTCACCAGCGCTGCTGTTTCAGGTTGGCATTTGCTGGAAGAAGAGCCGTAGAGGGCTCTAGTGAGCAGCAGCAACACCCATTTTACAATCTTACATCCCCTGATTGTTTCTTTGTCCTTAGGAGCCTTCCATGGAGCTAACCCTGAATAAGGTACTGTGCAAATACAGACCTGGTATCTTTCTTCTATGGTAATGCATGGCCTCCTGGCCTGGTCATGTAATTGGCTGTGGCGCAGGGCCTTGGAGCAGGAGCCAGGTTTTAATTGCATGATATTCAGGCTGCACTGCAGACATGTCAGGGGTGCTGATGTCTTGTATCAGATGTATGGGATTGGACAGATCGGCATATACCAGGCAGAGATCCTCACTTTAAGACCTTGTTGCAGAGCAGAGACTTTCCAGACGCTGGGACACTGTTGGCAGTGGTTTTCGTGTCTATATTAATACGAATGTAGTAATTAAACCAGTTCATAAAACACAGTAAGGCTGTGTGTTGTACATGACATATTCTACGACTGTGTTGCAGCACCAGCTCTTGAGAACCATGTTTTTTCATTCCTTCCCGGTTTCTATTTTTGGTTCATTTAAAATGTTGTGGCATCATTCACTCTTCGTGTGGGTTCTTGTGAGTACAAACTCCACCATGTTACGGCATAGCTAGCCCATGGCAGCTTTAAATCTCTGATTCTTTTTCCTTAGCATGTGAAAAAGGTGAGAATTGAAACATATGATAGTTTACAGATGCTCAGTTTTATTTATTCAGTCTATTTCTTGAAGACAGCTGAAATACAGTTGTCACTCACCTCACAGTGACACTCACATTTCAAAGTGAGACCCAGAAACATTAGCCAGACTTCACCCAAAGAAATTGGGAACTGTGGTCCTCTTTGACACTGGTTTCTTGCATTACCTTTCAGCTTTCCAAACTGGAAGACAGCTCCCAGTAGAGGGGAGAAAACATGAGTTTTCTCCAGTGCCTTCTTCATCTTTTTCTTCCCCACCTCTGCGTCTTAATTTCTCATTAGGATACAGCAGCAAACTTGGAGAACCCAGATCACTGGGGTGAGACATGAAGCAGCAAGAGTGCCTTTCCACTGCTGCAGTGTCTTGGCATGCAGCTCTGCTTTCTGCGTGGCATTGCCTGGCTGCACCCATTGCCCAGAAGCTGCATGCCTCCCACCCATCCACCCTGCCTCAGTCACCTTTTGTTAGCTGGAAAGCATAATAGGAGCCTCCAAGTAGCTCTGTAGGAAGACTCTATCCTGTGTTACCCTCTCTCCCATAGCTGCATTTCTTGAGTTTGCTACGTGACACTGTTTAATTCTTGATGATTTATTCATAATCTCTGCTGCTGAATTGTGATTAATGGCTATTATTCCAGAGCAAGGGGCATTTGACTAAATTCCCCTTTTGATCAATCTTTCTGAACAAGCTCCCTGCTGATAGCAAAGACAGTTTGGACCTGCAGGCCAAGGCCTTCTACTCTCACATGTCACCAAGTAGCCAGTGGCTGACTGTAATCGCCAGAGGCACTGCAGTTGATGCCTGTTGCTTGCAGAGAAGTAAACCTACAAAACTCAGGAAGCAAAACTTTTACTAAGAAGCAATATCTAGCGGTGTGGGGGAGAAGGATAAAGAAGAGAATCAGAAGTCTTGTGCATCCTTGTCAACAGCAAGTGATAGCCAGAAATCATTGGAATGCCTGGAGGAGGAAGCTATGCGTGATGGGTTACTTTTCCTAGCAGTGGGTCTGTGGTGCAAATTACGCAACTCTGTATTGAATCTGCCCAATACCCCTCCTTAAACACATTGGAGACTTGTCGTTTCCTGCCTTACAAATACTTCGGATACCCTTGAAGTTTTCAGGTAGCTGGGAGTGGTAATGGGGTAACACAGAAAGGAAACACTTCTTATTGGAGATTATTGTTTCTGTAATGCTTTCATTGTCACTGGGATGAGGCTCAGAGATGTGGAGTTTAAAGTAAGAGGAATGATGAAGAAGGGCAGTAGTTTACATTTCACTTGCACAAATAAAGAAACATTGGAGAGAAAATGCTTTGTGTAAATCCTGTGTGCTGCACATACTGCATTCTGGGTGCTTGCGGTGAAGTCAAACACCTGAAACCCAACTCACAATGGGAACAGTACACATTACATGATTAATGTGGAGAAGAAGCAGAAAGGATGCCTGTCCTATAGCTTGATTTAACAGTGCTTTAACAGTGCTGAATATATTAATCATGTAACAATGGTAAAGAATCTTCCTTCTCATTCTAGACAGAAATTCATTATAATAAAGCCCAGGTCATTATTCCTCAGGCCAGAATCTTTCTGCTTGCCAGTGGAGAGATGTCATGGTTTTGCATTAGATTAGAGATGGATTTTTCCATATCTTATTCATGTATGCCTTCTCTTCTTCTTCTGTTTTTAAACACAAGTGATTTTAAGATACTCATTTTTCCTCTCCTACCCTTGAAAACCTTGGTAGATTATTGAGACCTGCTGCTTAGCATGTCATCATCCTATATCATCCTTGTATGTCTCTCCACCTTTCTTTCAAAGCATCCTTCATCATTTCCTTACATATTCTCATTTAACTATCGGAGACTGTGCTTTCCTTCTTCAGGAGCTATATGTAATGCATTATAGCAGTCAGAGCTCAGCACTTTTGCATTAATACTGCCAAATCTTGATACTTGTACATCCCATCATGCTTGTCAGTCACTCATTTTGGATCTACTTTCTTCATTTGAACTTCTCCTCCTAGGAGGATCCTGCTTTGGCATTGTGCAGCCTTTTTTTTTTTTTTTTTTGAGATTAACTTCCTCACTGCGACATTTCCCTTCTCATTCATTATCTCAAAATTTCGAGAAGAGTATTCTCTTCTCTCTCTGACTCTTCCACTTGCAGTGCTGTAATTAAATTTTTTTCTATTTTGAAAGAGTTGATAGCACTGGAGAAGAATACAGTCCACGGTATTCCAAGGTTAGGGTTTAGTCCATTTCCCTCTTGCCAGTGTATGGAAACATTAGGAGAGGAGAATTGCAGTAAGGAGGCATAGTTTAAGATTCTGGTAATAAAGTGAGTGAGGTAATTAGCAGTCCAGGTTCAAAATTCAGGGTACACCTTCACTCTTCTCCTACCTCTGTACGCATGTTCCCCTCATCAATATATACAATATCATGAAATACATCTCTTACAACTGGTGAATATTATTGTTTGTTGGAAAAGCATTTCTTCCATTGTTCTGTTATCTTGCCGATTTACAGAAAGTGTACTGTATCCTTAAAACCAAAAATCAGAAATCTTTAATATTCTGAAAATAACTTTAGGAGTCTAGCTCATACTGCAGATAAACTCTAGATCTGGCAATACACTTGGGAGCACAGAAAAGCCTTTTTATGTCTGGAAGGCATATTATTAACTAATCCTCCATTTCTTTTTCATCTCTCTTCTTTCCATCCATTTCCTTATGATGTGTTTTTTTGTAGCAAGCCCAAGGTGATTTCCAGTGTTTCAGGGGCTTGATCTGAAATTCTAGCTGCATAGGTAAGGTATACTTGTATTAATGAAAACAGCTAAGCTGAAATTCTTTTCAGCATGTCTGATGATAAGCACATTTCAGTCCAGCTTAAGGATGCAGTTTCATATAGAGTAAGTGCACTTTGCCTCTGAGGGCACAAGGGACCAAGTGACAAATTGGCAAACCTCACTGCAGCTTCAGTGCATTTAGAGAATCAGCACTAAAATAGTAATCTGGTGCCTTCTGGATTGTTTTGTCCTTGGAATAAATTGACTGTGATGCTAGATAGGTCTTTTTTTTCTCAGACAGTAATTCAGAGCACAGAGTGATCATAAAAGTTGGTGAGTTACTTTTACCTATAGTGGCTGGCTAGCAAGGTGGTACTTAAGAAATTGGTTAATTAGATTAATTCCTGTCTAGAACTGCCTACACTGAAAAGCCACGTTTTAGAAAATTAATGCCATCAGTGAGCTTGAGCATGTCAGTGTTTTATTTGGTGACATCCCATGCTTAGATTTTGGAGTCGTTACTTGTAATACTTGACTTGGTGTTGATGTCACTTGGTCTTATAAAAAATGCTGGATTTGTCTCTGAAAAGAGCTGTATATTGAACACTCCCATTGTAAAGTTGGAAAGGACCTCCAGCACTTACCTAGTCCAGCTCCCTATTCAGAGCAGAACCGATATCTTGGTTAGATCAAATCTATCAGAAGAGACCAAAGAAACAATAGCATATGAACATGTTAAAGACTAGGAAACAATTATATAATACCTGTGTTTCCTAACTATTTAGACCCTGCTTTCAGGTGTTTAAAATTTTAATCGCAATTTACAAAATTAAATAATATCTTCTCTCTGCCAAGTAAATATTTTCATGAACTTTCATTTTAAGAGCAGCAGTCCTGTGCTTTGCAGCAAGAATATGACTTTCAGCTAAGATCTTGGTCTTTCTGTCAGCTAGATGGAAATCCATACACTATGCTTTAAATTCATTTCATTTAAATAACTAAGATTTCGCAAGACTGACCATCACTGTCCCTTCTTCTTCCACCCTGGGCTTCAACACCGAGTCCCTCACTGAGTCTGATTTAGTCTTAAGCTCCCTGGGTTTCCATGCAGTGTCTAGGAAAAGGTTGTGTAACTCAATTGCAAATATCACAAGATTTAAAGCAGATTTGGGTATTGATTTTATGCCTCATGACAGAATCTTTGGAGTTTTAAAAAAATTACTCAATTAAAAAACCCACAGAACTTCCTGGATTGCTATGCAGGTAATTAGGTAGTTCCAAAGAATATTATGAAGGCTATAAAAGCTGGTGTGCAAAAGACTGTCAAATGCTAGAAGAGTTATCTCCATGACTCTGCATTTCCTACTATTGTTTCTAAATTGTGATGGAGTCTTTCAAACTCGATGATTGCACTCTGAATTTTCCACATTACTTGGGTCTTGTTTATAGTGCAGGAGAGAGGTTGAGAAATGCATGACAACTGAAGCAAGAGTCTGCAGGAGGAAATGGTACAGTTCAAGGCAGCTGAGAGCTGTTGCTGCCCTGGAGAGCTGCTTCATGTTTCTGCCTGTTGCATCATTTTCCTAAGGTGCCTTAAACCAACTTTCTCACTTGTAAGATAAGATCCTCTTTCACCTAGTGAGATTTGTTTCCTGGTTTTCAGAGAGGTTAAGCGCCACAGCCACAAATTAAGTCATACCTACACCAGAGGGATCACGTCCTATGCTTCTCGCTGGGGTTTCTGAAAGTCAGTGGATATAGTTTTTACCTTGATTTCTCTGTAAATCGGTTACAAATACATAAAACATGGATGATACAGTGCGAAAAAACCCCTAATATTTTTGAAGCAGTTGGGTTCAGTTGTGATCATAACACAGACACAGTCATCAAGAAATTAGTTCTTCAGGCTTCTGAACAGAATGTGAATAGTGCATGGTATGCAAGACCTGTGCGTAAATGTAGAAGTATGATGAGAAAGCAGTCACACTTAATAGTTGTCTAAGAGCTGTAGAAGCTATAACTTATATGCACTGATTGAGGAAAGGGGTCTGTGGAGAAGAAACTTCATGAACTTTTAAAGTTTGTGTTCCAAAATATGCTTGAGTGCTAGATTTAGGCTGCTGAAGCAACTGTAATCCAGATATCTGTTTAAAGCTTTAAAATGCAGGCTTTAAGTTGCAAGTTTGAAACTTGCACAGTCTTATAATGTAGAGTTCTTTAAAGTTGTTCCATGTGTAAGATGTTATTTGTGAACTTCATAAAACAGTAAAGACTGACTCTGTCCACTCTAGCTGTCTTGTTCCCATTCCAACTTTCTTTTTAATATATAGGCAGATTTTTAATGTCAATACTTGGTTTGTGGTTTTTTTTTTTTTTAATATTTGTGTGCTTGTGTGTTGCCCAGCAGATTGAGTATACTGTTACTTCTTTGAGACATTTACAGCAGGTGTCTGTGGCGTGTGGGTAAAATGCTGCTACATGGAAGAGATGGTTCTGTAGGCCATCAGTATATTACTTCATGCTGATATAAATGACTGCAGAAGATACAAGGCTACAGGGAATCGCGTTCCATATTCTAGAACAAAACGTAATTTTGCTGAATGTGATTTACAGGCAGTGTTTGTTTATGCTTCCCCTGCCAACAGTGCTCTTCTAGATGCTCCATCAAACACTTGGAGGTTTCTAAAATACTTGACTTGCTGTAACAGAAGACAGGCTCCTTTTTTCATTTGAGAACAGTTAGCAAGCTAGCTTCTTTTACAGATCCATTTCATTGCCTGTCTCTTTAATTTGTTTAAAGTACTCTGGAGGGGGGGCAAATTTTAGCTTGTACTTGGAATGTCCTCAGAAGTTTGTTGTCTAGAAAGAGAGGAACAACCTTTGTTTCACATTATGCATAATTATCTTCTGCTTAGGGACTGAGTCCCACACAGTTCAAGCCTGTTTCCCTGCCTTGACTCCTCTGAATAAATCACTGCTCTGCTTCTGTTTCCCACTTATAAATTTGGAGCTCTAGGTTCGCCCTGATTTTAAAAGGTTTTGTTTGTGTGAGAGATGGTGGTGGAAAGCAATTCATGTTGTTAATCAGTTTTAGTTTCTTGAATGCATTAGACTGGCAACAAAAAGAAAAAAACTACAGCCCTAAAAGAAACTTCGAAAATAGGAGCTGGTCAAAAGAGAGCGTAGCATTAACCAGGAACCACTCAGACTCTTGATTTTCTTTCTTCCTTATTTAACTTTTCTTTTTTTCCCCCAAGGGTATTTTGTTGAGGAGCTTACACCTAAATGTCTTTTTAATCTATTTTCTTCTGTTCTCTGGCTTCTCCCACCATTTGTGGGATCTCGTTCAGGACAGGTGGTCACCTGTATGGCCAAGCCAGCGTGGTGTGCCAAGAATCAGTTGGTGCTGGTATGGCGTGCCAAGTCCCTTCCCTTCTCTTGGAGGAAAGTCCAGTCTTGGCAAAGAATTTTTAGTGTGTAGCTGCTTACAGCAGGCTGGCTGTGAGGGGAAGGGTTCGGAGGAGGTCTCGGGGCCAGCCATAGTCTCCAATCAGACTCAGCCGTTTAGGTGAAGTCCCTCCATGGGAACTGAGGACTGATACAAGGTAGGAATTTCTGAAAGGAAGATGTATTTATTGTTTCATTAACTAAGCATGCAGAGCCTTGAAATATTTCAGTTTCTGGCTTTTTTTTTTTCTTCACAAGAAAAATGATCTCTATGCCTGTAGTCACTAGTCTCTGTTCTTGCACACATGCATCAGGCAGAGCAGGAGTGAGGTAAGATACAAAGTAGAGCACAAAACCCAATAAATAATTTAAATGATGAATTACTGTAAAAGTTACTGGTTACTTTGTGGCAAAGTTGTATTGAAATCTGAAACAGAAAAGTTCATTGATTCTCAGTAATTGTTCAGGCGAATAATAAAGCTGTTGGGTCAAAGAAAGTACAAAGTAAGTATTGATATGCTAGCAGGAAAACTTTATGAAGTTTCTGTAGGGAGAAAAGCCTGTGCTGTGCAGGCTTACGGGAAGAGAATTGCACTAAAACACGTTGCTATTAGTAAACAGTGCTTATTTGTTGGGTTGTTTTTTTTGTTTTGTTGTTTTTTGGTTTTTTTTTTGGACTGTTCCTCAGAATTCACACAGGTTTCTTGCAAAAGAGGCTTGTGTAAATTCACTATCAGGAAGATTTCTTCTCTCTGAGACTTAAAGGGTCAGGCCCGCTTCGCCTGATGAGAGCACTGCTAGGCTGCAAGTGCTGGGTTACTCTGGGAAGATAATCACTATCAACAGCAAAAAGGAAGTTGATCTGAAACTTTTTTACACTCAAGTCTCAATTAGAAGGGTTTGCCCTACAGCTACCAGAGCTCATTACAGCTAATAAGGAGGACTGGCAACTGTAGTGGGAGGGGTTTGGTAGAAATAAATTTCCTTACTTCATGAACATCATGGATTCAAACCTCTACTGCTGTTTTACCCAAGAAATATTATGCATTCATGGGAAAATAAGTAGCATTAGACTGTCCAAATGTAGAGGTATCAAGCCACATCTCAAAACATGGAGAAGTGTAGTGTAGGGCAGTAGAGAATTAGGATGGTTAAAACAATGCAGCTCCTTCGAGAGCTTTATTTCAAGCTGTTCTGATTGTGGCAGTTTTTCACAGAATGGCAGATAGTTAATAGATAATTAGTAGTTAATGCTGGTGTGTTTTTTAAATTCTCTGCTGGCATGGCTTCCTGGCAGTGCCTGTCATGTATCAGGAGTACTTGTTTTAGGATAAAATCAATTTTCCAATTTCTCCTGAAGAAAGAAACTTGTTGACATTTAGTCCAAACAAGTATACATACTGAAATATCCAAAAGGGTGGGCACAGCAGTGCTTCTTTCCTCAAAGTTTTCAGCTGTAAAGAGATAACTCTGCTGTTTTACTACCTCTGTTAGAATGTGTTGTATCACATTATGTTTCTCTTGCAGATCTGGAGGCTGAATAGACCTATGATTCTAGTTAAAAATGTTTTTCTATTTCTGACACTACCTCCAGATGAGTGTCCTGGGGGATTGGTTTGTTTGTGCAGAGTGGCTGTGGGTAAAAAGGTGATAAGGACACTGGTGTAATCAAGTGGAAGTGCTTGAGGGAGTCTTTTGGAGAAGAGACAGCCACAGGGTTGCAGGGACTGTGGGAGACGGCAAGCTCGGGAAGTGCAGTGCACTTGGACTTCCCCGTTTGGCAAGTGTCTTCCAAAATGTCCACTGACAGAGCTTCAGCAGCAGGAAGGAAGGACCTGCCTCTGTGAAATGCTGAATCTTCCTTCACTCTTAGAAAGAAAAAGAAATATGTTTGCATTTATTGCCTTGCCTTCTGTAGATCCAGCCATTTACCTTTAGATACTATTGCCACCAAAGTCTCTACATGCACATATCTATAGAGGCTCCAGGTTTCTGTGCATATTGCTCATAGAAGGGGATTTCTATACAGCTACTATATGCTTTGTCCTGAAAACCCAACGAACTGCTTTTTGTAGATCTTTAAACTAGACCACACTTATTTTACGGTAATACAACAGGCTTTACTTACTGAGACAGAAAGTTCACTGTTCAGGAAACAGTCAATTTTCGTGGCCTATGTATTACAAAGCTTGCACAATTAAAAAAAGCTAGACTGCCTTACATCTTGAAAATTATGAACTCATATTATATTTTAAATGCCTTTTAGTATTATGTGACTCAAAGGATCATGAACACTGCTCTACCACTGTGCAGTTTTTGGTTCCAACTTCCTCTGACTCAATTGCATTTGGCATGATTTCATCAATTTTATTTTTGAGGTTTGATGAGCACCCAGCTAGCTACCTATCTTTATACATCATGTTAAAACTTTGGCCTGGATACAGAATAAAATACACTTGTCTGATCAAATATATACAAATAAATCAAGATGAATAGTGCAGGAATCTGTTGCAAAGCTTGTTTAGTATGATGTATACCATTTTATAGATGTTGTCTCTGTCTTCTAATAATGACTTTTAATTCTTTGCTGACTGTCATTAAGAAAATAATTCATCAGAACTAAAGAGAAAGGAAAAAAAAGACAAAGGTAATACAAGATGCTGATGGAGAGTTGCAGTCAAAATAAGGCATTTGTGTAAGTTGCCTGGCTGCTCTCTACTCCGCAGGCTATAGAACAGGGTGGGGAGACTCTTGTGCTGGCAAAAAATACCCTATGGAGATAAAAGGGGCTGCCATCATACAGGAGAACAGGTGGCTGTGATCATTCCTTCTCTCTGCTGCCTGTTTTTTGCTTAGGGGTAGAATAAAATATAAGCTGCCTCCAGGACACCCATCAACTTTCTTAGATGCATTAGTCATATTCCAGCTTCTGGTCTTGCAAGCGTAATGCCTCCAAATATATCTGCAGCTGTGCACCTTCTTCTTTCTTCTTGGCCTGGCTCTCTGGGCTGCAATGGCATCAGTCAATGTAGAATTCTTCTCAGGTGGGGCTGCTTTTTCTGCCTGTTCTGTTTTTCTGCTCTTTAAGTTGTTCCTTGGTGAGTTCTTCGTAGCAGCAGACTGGCTCTAAATATTTGGACTACCCCTAAAAGCCTCCAGAGAAGATCAAGGTGGGCTTGTCTGGCCACATTGACCAGCTGGAGGAGGCCAGGGATGGAGAGACCCGAGAGACTGCTGGAGGCATGAGGATGTCTGGGACGAGAGCTCTGATGTCTGAATTAGGAAGTATTTTGGGGACTAAAGGACTTTGATCAACAGAGGCACAGGTTGAGAAGCTCAGATTGTCTTTTTTCTCATGAGATTCTCATTGTGGCTTTGCCCTTACAACTTGTATATAAAGTGAAAGGAAGGCGTGGATTTATATGTTTTCAAGATTTCACAGAGGTTAATTGTTTGTCTTCTTCAAGGAGCTCTTACCATGCAGAAGTAGAGAAATCCCACTGGAGAACTGAATATTTGAGTCTAGCCTAAACACCATCAGAATGCAAAATGTTTCAGATGAAGAAAAATTGCGTAAGCTTGAACTCTTACCAAGCTACAGACAGGCTTGCTTGAGGTAGAATGCTGATGTTATTGATCTAACAATGCAGAGATAAATTAGGCATCATATTCCTGCAGCTGACATGAGCAGTGAGAACAGCGCCTCCGAGGGGTTTAGGGCGTCCAGAGCTACATACTCTGTGATACAATGTAAAAGGGAATGTTTGCCTTACGCAGTTTTCAAGCTCAAATAAGTAGGTTTAAAAGCTGGGCCATTAACACTGTCTGTTCCAACTTGTACATGTCACAGGCCATAAAGCTTCATAGAGGAACCAAGAGGAGAATTTGTGGTTTCATATGATTTCAGAGATTATTAGGCTTATTATTAGGAGATTGAGGCAGATGGTCAGATTGATTCAGTAGTACACCCCTGCACATTTGTGTGTTCTTTCAAGGCCACACATGGTGGAGCCTTTCTAGTATTAGAGATAGGATAAGATGTTCTTAAATGCTCAGAATTGGTAATTTCAGAATTTATATTTTTAGACAATGCATGGGGTTTTTTAGTGGTTTTTACCAGGATCAGAAGGACATTTTTGTACTTTGGAGCCAAATGCAATTCAGTGGTTAAATACATTTGGACATAGACCCTGGTCTCTGGGTGGCCCAATCTCCTGCAACCCTCTGTGGAGTTGAGAGTGTAATTCTGAGCCTTAAAACTACTTTTTATTTAAGGAAGGCTGACATTCCTACAGCTGAAAAAAGACTTTTTGTTGAAACCTGCTACCTCTTTTCCACACTCCCCACCCTTTGCTTCACTGTGGATATCATTGCAAAGCTGGCATCTAAATCAGCTTATGTTCTGTATGAATTTACACGGATTTTTACTAATGGTTAAAATTCTATTCTCTGTGGTTCTAATAGTTTTTCCACTTGAAATTTTATTTTTGTTTGAACCCTGAATGCAAAATGCCCCATGGTCAGGGGACTGTTTAGACCCTGTGCTTTTGTGGATTGAAACCTGTGTTGTGGGCAGTGTGAGAGAGAGCCTGATGAATTTGATTTCACAGGGGAGTAGTTTTTAAGTCCTGTTGAACCAATGTTAGCAATATTGAGTAATGGAGTCTGCCTGCCAGTTGCTGACAGGGTTTTCAGCATCCTGCCATCTCTCTCAGCCAGAATAATTTAAAATTGACATGGTGCTGAAAATGAGGAGGCTGAAGAGTCTGGATTTGATGAAGTATCCATATGTGGGCATGTTTTAAATGTATCAGGATAATCTTGCTTTAAGGTTCTGTACACCAGTGGTGTATGTTTAGTGCACTAAAATGGGATGCTTTTTGTATGGGGGCAGCTGTTTCTGGAGATAACAAGTACCGTTTGGAGCTATTCCAAAGCATATAAGGTACCCTGTGCTGGATATGATGCACCACATTGTGTAGCTCTGGTGATAATGGAATTACCAGTTGTATTTTGCTAGCAAAAGGCTTTGGGGGCCAGAGAATCTGTTTATTTAACCTATAATAGCTACAGGATTATGTGCACCTTTGCCATGGGTGTTTGACAATGAGTTTCTTACTCTGTCTTGTGCAACCTGTTTTTCAAGGCATGATTATTTTATAACCTTCAGATTTTTGGCTAGAATGGTGATTTTTAGTATTTTTTTGTTCTTAGTCCAAAAAGTGTCTAGTGGGTCTGCAGGCTGCTTGGGAAATTTCAGCATGAGTAGTTTTCAAAGCATGAAAGGTTAAAATAGGGGTTTGGTATTTTGAGATGCCTGAAATATGGGAAAATATCCTCCCCTGGGTTTTACGTAGAAAATCACAGATATTGTAGTCTTTCTCAAGGGAATATGTGCAAGGGATAGCTTAAGACTTGGGTGAGGGATATGACTTTGATGTGTCAGCCATGATACATGAGATTACTAGAAAAGGCAATTCAGAGAAAGAGATTGACTTCTGTTGTTCTGAATTTTCTCCTTGGAGCAGCCTCTCTCTCTCCAGTGACAAAAGAAGGCAAATTAGCTGAAGTCATTGCAAATGCATCCTTTTATGTCCTGAACATAAGAAATGGCACAGGCATTCCTTCAGCATGACAGTAAGGATACTCATTTTGGTATCTTGGCCATGTTTTACTTGTGATAATGGTATCATTGATTCACCTCCTGTTTTAATTGGGTGAATTTAACTTCCTTTCCATGGGGGGTACTGAATTGTTTAACTGCCACACACAGGAAGAGTTACAGAATCAGTCATGGGACGTGGAAACTGTAGCTTGTTTTACTGCTGTGTACTGAGGGCTGTTCTGGTATTTGCCTGGTGATAGCAGACATGTTTGGGAGCAGAGGCCTAGAGAAGTAGGAGAAGAAAAGCGAGAGGTAGTTTGTAGCTTGGTGATTAAGAAAAGATGTACGTGACTCACCCTCTTCTAACAGAGCTGGAGAGGCAGAAGGAAGCCAGTCCTTTAATCCTTCTCATTGCTTCTGTGGCCGCCCTCGTTCTTGGAGGTTTAAATTAAAGGATCAAATGTGGAATCTGGGAATTTTTCCAGATACATTTCTGAAGCGCTGTTTGACTGTTGCAGAACTGATTGCACTAAGCAAAGTGCAAACTCTCTGTCCTTGCACTAGAGAATTAGCACTGCTGGCTGGACTTCCTTATTCTCAATCATGGATTTTAGCTATTTTCTGCTGGACATCTCGTAAAATTTTGAATTGCATCCCAGCCGTCCTCCCCAAGTTCCTGCTGTTCACCTTGGCACTTATCTGCTGTCCTGTGTGGGTAGATGGGAGTAGACAAATACTTAAACATTCCCTGAGTAATATAAGTGCTATAAGTTTTAGTTATTTATTGCTGACTTTCTAAAGCAGTCTGTGTTGCGATGAATCAGCGTGCCTGTCTTCTCTTTTCTGATCTCTCCAGACAGAACAGCCTGGCTGGGCTAGAGACCTTTTGTTGCAAAAGGCAAAATCACCTGCCTGAAATGAAAAGCTGAGGTCTTGGATATCAGGTCTCATAAAAGAAGCTTTGTAAATAAGAAAATTTTAAAGCTAGACGTGGGTCTGACTTCAGTTTCATATTAATTTCATAAAATTTTGTGACACTTTAGATAAGTTAGGGTGTTCTACAAATCTCATGTTAAGCAGCTGCATAACAGCACCATCCTGGAAGTAATTTATTTTGAATGATAAGTGATGTGGTACCTACACAGGTCCCCCGGCATCTCCAGTCTATCTCAAATATGCACTGTTACAATATTTTTAGAACATCTGAGGTAGTGGATATAACTTACCTAGCTGTACACAACATAATTTTTGTTCTCTAGGGATTTCTGGCAATTTGCTGACAGAGATGGAGCACTCAGTGCAGCAGAGTGCTTTTTGTTTCCTGGCCTCTGCAGCTATGTCACTGTGCTTGCAGAGCACACTAGTAGTACACAGCTCTTGTAGCATCACTCCAGACAGAGCTAGACATAGAATGGCATTCAAATGAATACAAACATGAATTGTTTCTTTGATCTCTGTAGACTTCTCACAGGCTGCTGTTGCAGGTTTTTTCAAGGTCATCAAGTGTTGGTCGTAAGAAAAACACTTGCTTTTGTGCCTGTGGTTGGCTGGCTAGAAAACATATCAGTCATTGAGATAATGGAAAAAAAAATCACTTTGTTTAGATCAGACACTCTTTGAGCATGGGGAAAAATAATTGAGAACAAATTGTATCTTCTAGAACAGGCAATGGCAACCAACCTACTGTACAAATAGTTCTGAAGTCTTAATCACTCTGCTGAAATTAGCTATGGTTTCACTAAATCATGATGCAAATGTCCCTTTAGCTTTAAAGCTTAGGTGTCCTTAAAAGAGTAAACATGTTTGGCAACACAGTCCCATTAGCCTAACCGGATATATAGCCATACACATTCAGCTGAATTTTACCACTGGAAGAATAGCATGGAATCCAGGGTGTTCATGTGTTCCCATATGTTGTTGTGAGTTAACTCTTATTCCCAGCTGTTACCAGTTCTAGTGAAATAGCCTTTTCATTCAACCTAGCCAACAGCCTTTAAGCCAGAGATCAGACTTCAGTTGTTTTATTCATTCAAAAAGCACAGGGATTGTGTCTAAATGCTAGTTTGAAGAAAGAGGAGTTCTGTTAAACCAGCAAGTGATGATGCCACTGAACTATCTCTCATTCCAGTGAAATGTCATTTGCCAATTGTACTGGAAATCCTGGGAGTGCTAAACAAGAAGTCTGTTACAGACAATGGGCTGATACTTGTAAAGCACTTTGTGATTCCTGGAGGAAAGATGCACTATAAATACATGTATAATTACTAGCAAAGTTTATTTGTGTGCTTTGAAGACACTGTTTGACAGAACTGGATTGCTGCAAGGCTGAGCTACTGTTCTGCCCAGAGTCATGATGGGTCTGGGCACTGTCACGTTACACTTAGCTCAAGTGAGCTGGCGCTGCTTGGGGTTCTGCTGGCCAGCTGCATTTGATCACCCAGTGTACAATCACTGCTGAGCTTGCCAAGAACATGCACGTGCAGTGGAAGTGCCCTGCAAAGAAGGTATGTTGGTCTCTTAAAGTTATTTGAATGTCTAAATATTTCCACGTATTTGTAAAGAGAAACCTAGAATATCAGAGCTTAAAGGAGAAATTCATCATTTTCTTCAGGATTTGGTAGATGGGGTGCAAGGCTTAGATCCAGAATTTCTAGGGAATGGAGTATTCTTCCCAATTTTTTCTGGTCTCCTTCCCTTCATACAAGGCTTTCAGAATTCAGCATGGATCCACTGTCAGGCAGCTTCTAGTACTGCACTATGGGTAGCAGACTCCTGTAAAATTAATGGCGTTTCTTTTGAACAGATTTTAAAAAATAATTACTTACAGCATTATCTTTGGCTGCAAAAAAAGAAAATTCACTCCTCAGATGTGTTCCTAAAAAAAAGGCTGCAGTGTTTTTTTCAGTGAGGTTATTGATTTAAAATTTTACATGCAGCATATGAACAAAACCCTAACATAAACTATTATTCTGATACTTGTGAAGAAGCATAAGCAAGATATCAGAAACACCAAATGCAGTATTTTAAAATATGCATTTTTAAGTAATTCCCAAGTAATCAAATAGTACATCAATAAGTACAGGCAATGTACTAATTTAATCTGTCTTTAATGCGTTTCAATGTGATTTTGTTTTTGTTTTTAATACGAGAACATTAAGATATTTTTCAGCTTGGGGTGGCCAGGATGGGGGTGGAGAGATTCCTTTCTTTTTCTCTTGTCATCATAAGAAATCATGTTTCTGGCTGCAGAAGTTCTCTCTCAGTGCATCCTGAGCAGCTTTTTGCCAGTTGAGAATAAAAAAATCAGCCATTTTTTGGAATGTGTTGTCTTTATTTGTGTTCAGCCAGTCTGCAATTTACTGCCTTGAGAGCAGCAAATACTTATCATATTAATTCATTTCTCTTGTCTATGCAGTTCAAGTGACATCAATTCATGCCTTTTCCCATTTCACATCTGATTAAGAACTACTCTGTCCAATGTAGAGGTGGAAATGAGGACCTGGGATTTTGTTCCTCGGGAAGAATAGCTGTATAATGGATCAGGAGAGTAGATAAAAGCAAGGGAAAGAATAGTTTCTGACTCTCAGATAGTGACAATATTTTTTCTATAAATAGTAATTAAAAAGTGTATTTTCAAGTTAATTTCTAAAGCACATACAAGCATGCCAAACAGACCTATAATTCCTAGAAGAGATTTTCTTGTGATGTCAAAGAAACTTGGAAATCAACTTGCACATATGAGAATTTCTGGAGAAGGCTTATTGTTCGCACTTGGTAGTGTATTCCACGCCAGGATTTCCAAAGGCCACTGCCCTAACTTGTGTGCCTATGCAAAAAGTATCTGTTGTGGTATAGACCCTCACATATCCTATAGGCAGTGGTCTAGGTCAGGTGTTAATAAAACTTACGTACTGTCCTGTACAGGTGCAAGAGTCTTGGACCAGGACTCTTCAATTATTTTGCTGCACTCCTGTGTACCGTTCTCTTTCTATCTGATTTCAGGCTGTGATTAGCTTTAAATTGATGTTGTGGCTTTTTCCCTGAGAAGAATTTTCCATCTTAAAGTCTACATTGCTTTCAGATCCCTTATCTAATTGTAAGTTTTAATGATAAATTTTGTGTGCCTAAAGGTTAAAAATAGCAGCTGTATTCCATTGGCTGGAATTCTTCTAAATTAAGTTTTGCAACCATAGCGGAAAGGAAACTTCTGACTTTTATTTTCCTACTTCTAGTTGTTGTATTTAAGACTGGAGATAGTCATATTCTGCTAAATGATTCCTTTATTCTGTGATTTACAGCTATAAGATAAAATGTAAGAAAATAAGATAAACTATATTTGAATATATATCTCCTAATATAGCATCTTAGCCATTGTTATGGTACCATAGCTGCAAGAGAAATTAAGTTAACATTTTAACTTCTAAAAATGAATGCATGTCTTAAAAGCACAGAAGAGAAAAACAAGTTCAGCCTGCCCTAAAGACTCCATGGAAATAGCTGGAAGCTCCTCCAGTCCTACATCAGATCTCAGCCAGGGCCACACACACTGGCACAAGGTGCTTGCCCTTGACGAGGTCACCAAGCAGAACTAGCCAAGATGGAGCAGTTCTCCAGAAAAGATCTGACTGCTGACTGTGCTGCGCACCTCAACACCTGGAGCACGAGATGCTGCCTTAAAGAAATAGATCTCTTTTCTCTTGCTATGATTCTTGCCCTTTGCCTCACTGGACTTGTGCAGTGTGATAACTCACACGTGGACCCAATCTCCACGGTGGTGCTTTGAAGTCACACCTTAGTTAAAGGCCAGGTTAACTGGAGAAAAATGTCATATGATAAAAAAAACAATTCTGTGGAAGCTAGGAAAAGGGAATCCCATACCTTTCCATCCCTTGCTTAAAGCTGCTGTAGTTTCCCTGTGACAGCTGGTCATGCCTGTATCAAACGTGTTTCATGGCTGTCAGTTCCTGATTCTTCAGGATAGTGGATATTCTCTTTGAACTTAGCTCTTCAGCTTATGACTGAGTAAAAATCTTTGGCTTAATGCGGAGAGGCTTCACCTCTTGAGAATCTTGACCATAAACCTTTGTCTGTATCCTTCATTGCCATTCTAAGGTTATGTTGTTAGCTATTCAAAGCCAGGACTAACACTGCACTCTTATTATAATGTCATGTTTACAGAGTAATGATGTTAGAGTGAGAGCTGTTCAATTAAAATTCTGATCACATAATGAGTCCTGAAAGAGACAGCTACTAATGCACAAAGAATAGAAATATATGTTATAAACGTACTGTCTTTTTTATTCTAAAACGGGAGACTAATGTCAGACAGTATATCAGCAGCAGTTATCAGCTTTCACAATTTGTTTGACAGATTACTAATTGCTCTTTTTTAAGCAATTTTTTTTCAAAGTAGATGACACAAATAAGTGACTTTTGCTATTTATTTGGAGTCTATTTCTTTAATCTCAAATAATTTAGGGAACACCCAATACTGGATGATTAAGACAGTGAGACAGCTTTATTTTGTGTAAAAGATTTCATGCCGACTGTGTACCCAGATGCCTCATGCTTTTGTCATATGGTCTGTTTAAAAAAAACCCTAAACAACAAAACACCAAAAAGAGGTGAACCCAATCTGAAAGACCTGGGTCTTGGTTTATGTGTCTGTAATTTTGAAGAGGGCGGTTCATGACAGCAATTTAGGAGTATTTTTGGCTGTGAGGGACAAACCAGCGCTACATGCAATGGTATCACCTTCTCAGTGATAAAGAAAGGAATTTAGTTTCAAGCAAGGGGAGGCAAGATATGCTTCCAGATTTTTTAAAGCAAATGGTTTGCTGAAACGTAAGTAAAGGACTGTTCCAAATGGCAGGATTTGCAGAGAGAGATGTTACTGTATTTTACAGCAACAAGATTAACTATATGGGCCAACAAGAACCAAATGTTAAATCAAAATGGAGAGCAGAGAGACTCTAGATGCTGAATGTGCAGTTATGAGCTACAGCTTGAAATCAGTGTGGCTTGATGTTCAGTTCTGATCAGTTTGAGAGTAATGCACCATGGTCATGGTTTTGTGCGAAAGGAAGAATGAAAGTTATCACTGTTTATGAATGCAGCAAGCTGAAATCTGAAAGGGGGGGTGGAATAAAGAGAGAAAAGGACGGTGATGGTAAAGTCCAAGACCTTAAGATAGATAATCGCAAGCATAAAAGTGAAGGGAAAAATAGTGGCCTTTTGTGTTGTCAAGACTTCTAGGTGTTTTTCTGCTTACCTTTCAATTAACTATATATCTTTGTCTTGAAAAGTCCTAAGAGAGGCTAAAGGTAATGACACACATAATTTGAAAGTTTATGATGTTTTTCAAACCCTGGTGACCAGTGAAATCCCTGAATGGAGCGGTGCTCTCAGCTCTTTCCTTCCTTGTTGACAGCTGTTTGCTCATTGTAGTCAGAAGATTAAGGGATTTGAAAGACGCAGGTATGTGTGAAGTAACCAAATGCCGTACCAATCCAATGGAAGTTGTGTTCTAACGCCTGTGGGTCTCTCAAAATGTTTGTGTAGGAATTTAGCGGGCAAGGCAAAGACTACATTTTTTACAGTTGCCTTAGGCTGGAAGATGAGTGAATTCCCCTGTCCATCTTCCTACATTTGTGTATGCACATCAGAAGCACAGAAACAAAGTTATATATGAGAAAGGGCTGAAAGGTAGAGTTACCATTTTAATACCATCAAATAGAAAATGTGCAGATGAAAATGTTGTGCTATGGCAGTATTTGCACTATCTCTGATTTTTTCTTCTGTTCATTTATTTTGGTGTCTGCATCTATATGAATTGCTTCTGCTCTTGGAACTGTTTTGTCTTATATGTCTTAATTGTGCATTCATGCCTAGGCTAGATCAAAATGTGAAGTCATTATTACCTGTGAATTTCTTGTATATTTGGCTTGTTAGGGGGCCAATAGTCTGGCCTATAGCTGCCAGCAGTGGTCTGTAAATTACTATTAAACTACTAGTAGAAATAATTGTAGGTAGTAAGGCTTGCAATACATTGCATTTTTATGTTATTCAGTTTATCACTCATTTCTCGAGGAAAAATTACGAAATATGGTTCCTGCCAAAGGCACAATATGCAGTTCACCACTGATGTGTAAGTAGTACAGCAGTTTATAATTCTGCAGGGGAAAAAGGTAGTTTAAAGTAACCTAATGAAACGTTTCAAAAATAAAACCAGATCATTATATTGATAAACAGTCTGAAATATATGGCCTTCGCACTGAGTGGAGAGCGTGCTTCTTCCTTTTTCACCTCCACTCTGCCTAGTGTGAGCTCTATGTGTTTCAGTTCTGTGCCTTACAGAGTTTGTAGGAATTTCTAAAAGACACTACAAAGAAAATGAAAAGCCTGAAGATTTCATAGAGATGGCAGGAATTTTCACTGCTGGCACTGTGAAGAATCCTGATTGATTTCACATTCCCTGCCGTCCCAGGAGCACTCACCACGTTATAGAGTAACAGTTGACAAGAACCAATTATAAGTTAAAAAAAGGCTTTTGTATGTCTTTCTACGATAAGCAGAACAAAAGCAGAATGTGATATTCTTGCATTTTACCCAAAATATGGTCAAATCTGAAAAGGAAATATTTTAACTTGTTACCAAGTTAATGGCCTGTTTACAAAAATTTGGGTTGGGAAGTTGTTTGTGGCCAAGTTACCTGTAGGCTTTATTAGGAGTTTGCTGAACACATAAATATGCAGTGTCAGTAGTGAGAAACAAGATAATGAATGCATTTTAAGTAAGATGTTATTAATGAAGCATTACTCTGTCCATTTTTTTTTTAAGCTGTGCTGTAAGAAGTCAATTCTTGCCTTCCTGCCCCTTCTTCAGCTATTTGTGGGACGAATGCCTGGTGCTACTGGTGTAACAAGCAACTCCAACAACACATTAATGCCATCTGCTTTCTCATTGAAAGGCCTTGTGTTTTCTCCAGCATGACCTGCTGAGATTGTAAATGCAGTAGATGCCAATATGTGGTCTCTTGGGGGAAAAAAAGTTGATGGCTTGAACCAGAACTTTGTCTCTGTTAAATTCCCCAGCATCTGTGGCAGAAGTGCTGTCAGAAGAGAGAATCTGTGGGTTAATTTGTTTCCCTGTTTCCATCCAATGAACAAACCCTTGCTCCTGATGTTACCAAGGAGGAGAGGGAATAGATGCCATTCAGGAAAAATTTTTCTCCTGAGCAATATGTGCAGGAAGACCAGAAACCAGATTAACTAATGCCCTGTGTCTTCACCTTGAGTGATAGAGATGCCTAACATGGAGATACTCTTTCAGCAGACCACATGGTTGGTGGCAGTCTCATGTTTGAGAGCATATGCTGGTGCTCAGTAATAAGTAATGATAAATTCACTGCTGTAAAAGGCATTTCTCTGAACTATTGGATCATATAAATGCTGAGATATTCAGTGATGCACCACGCTTAAGTCCAAGTGGATTTTAAACAGTTTTCTATGAAATTACATTAGAAGAGCTGTACTTGGTAAAGTCTTTTTGCGTTCCTTGTGCCTTAACTGTGGAGTATGAAATCAGCATCTGAAACTGATCGTGTGTTTGGCGTGAAGTTTTACTTTATGGTCTATCTGAAATGTGGAACAACATGGGAATGTTAAGCTCACTGTCATGGAGATGGTTGAAGTCCTTGTCCCCAGTAGAGATGTTAATCCCTGGTGCATGATGGATTCAGTTGTCTTGGCAGAGTGTCTGTGCTCTAGTGTGTGGTAGAGGAAAAAAACAATCCATCAGTGTACTTACAGTCATTACAACATGGCAACTTAAAATTGTCATTTGGAGTTAAGCATGTGTTTGGTGACTGAACATATAGGTACTCCTGATCTAGCAGGTTCCAACCTCTTCCTTTCCAGAAAGAAGGTGGATTTCACTGTCCCCACAGGCCGACCTCTCACTGGGAAAAACTTTGCTCAAATTTCATGATAACTGCCTCTTTACTGTTTGGTTTGTCAGTTTATACTATATAATATTATAGTATGTTCAGTAAAATTCAGTCTTTGAAATGGTGACAAACTCTTGGTTCATTTTAGCTGAGATAAAAATGGGAAGGTATTCTGAGATGACCTGTTTCTAACTTCAGCACAGGACCATTTCAGCCATGTGTTCATCATCAGAGTCTGACCTCATTTTAACCTGACAGAGCTCCCTAATAGTGTAACTACACTAATGAATAAAAAAAATGAAGAGAAACCCAGCCATTATGAAGCTAATCTATGCAAATACCTTCTAATACAGGTTTCATACAAGAAGCAGTATGTCTCCTAATTTTGCTAAAAACTTCTTCCCCATGAGGACAGTCAGGCAAGGAACAAATTGCCCCAAAAGATCACGCCATGTCTCCTTCCTCAGAGGTCTTTGATCCCCAAGGGGACAAAATTCTAAGTAATCCAGTCTCACCTCACAACCAAGTCTGGCTTGAGAAGATTGTGCTTGAAACTTTCTGTGGTCCCTTCCAACCTGAATTTTCCTGGAATTCTGTGAAGTTCTTCAAAGTAAATGAAAATAGTGTCTGCTTAGGAAGAGATGTGTGTAAAATTCATGCACTGAAAAATTTGTCTCTAACTCAGGTAACAGCTCAAAATATAAAGTAAAACTGTATATTGATTGCATTCTACATCAGCTTTGCAAAGCTAGACCTGAGGACTGACTTTTAACACTGAAAGTGGCTTGCACATTACGGCCTTCCTGATTTGTACTGGTCAGTTGGCAGGGCATGGTGATTTCTCCTGTAATGACTTCCGAAAGTCAGGTAAGAGAAGTTGCTATGAAACAGATTCTAACAGCTGGATTTTTCTTCTTAGAAGAGCATGCAGAGTGGAGGTAGGCTGATGACTTTTCTGTTTCAAGCAGGGAAAGGGGAAAAAATCCCATAGAATTATAGAATATCCTGAGTTGAAAGGGACCCACAAGGAACATCGAATTCAGCTTCTGGCCCTACATGAGACAGCACTGGGAATCACACCATGCTCCTGAGAGCATTGTCCAGACATTTGTTTAACTCTTGTCAGGCTTGTGACCACTTGTGACCACTTCCTGGGGAGCCTGCTCCAGTGGCCACCCACTGTCTGGGTGAAGAACCTTTTCCTAATACAGAGCCTAAACACCCCCTTACATAGCTTGGTGTTTTCTCATCCCTCCCATTTGTCATGATCTCTCTGCAAGGCTTCTCTTCCTTTGAGGGAGTCAACTTGGTGTAACCCAATTTACTGTAACTTTTTGTGCCTGACCTGTGAGCCATGACCTTGTCACTTGCAAACCCCATTTATCAAGCAGCCAGTTAAAGTATATTTTAAAGCTAACAGATTCTGCCATTAGTAATATTCTGTATGCTTTCTAATGCTTCCATTGCTTTAATTCTGTTTTGGTATTTTCAATTCCACATTTATGAACTATTGGTTTTCATCTTAAGGGATATGTGACATTATGTGACCCTTCTTTTCAGACACATGTTGAGTCTGACTCACTATGTTAATTTTTTAATCTGTCCTTCACAGGTGGTCTCTCTTGTGACTTTAAATCGTTTTTCTTCTCCCAGAAATGGCCCCAAAGCTGGAAGCTTGTACTCAAAGCAGCTCCTTTAATGTAAGCAAATGATTAAAGGGAACAAGGAAGCTTTGAAATCCACAGCCTCTACAGGTTGTTGGTGATGGAAACAGACTGACGCTTTGCACAAAATCAAAGTTGCTTAAGTGCATAAACAGCTTGTGTTTCATATTTGGTGAATAAAACTAGTAAAATGGTAACTTTAGTGAAATGATCATGATGAAAGTAGCATGTGATTGTATTCTTTACTATCTTCTGTATTTTTTTAGTGGTTTGGTTCAGGAGCAAACTGGTCTTGTGAGAAGCAATTACTAAACCTAAATGTCCTTTTAGAGATAAGAAGAGGACCACTGTGACATGCTTTGAGATAGCAGCAAAAGTTCACTGCAAGTCTGCTAACAGTGTGTACCATAGTGAAGAAACATAAGAAGACAATTTTTCATAGTACAGATACCAAAATGAGGCCAGCATTACATACTGTGTCCTGCATTTGCTGCTGGATGCTTTGCATGAATTAGATGTTAATGAAGTTGTTGCCATCCACTTTGGCTTGACATGAAAGTGGAGTTTACTGCTTTCTGTAATGTTTCACAAAGCATTTATCCTCCTTTCTGCAGGCAGAACAGCACATATTTCCATTTCCCAATAATGGCCCTTTTGGAAGCCTTGTGAATCCTTAAGGGGCTCTCCTTTCAAACAGATTTCATTTAAGTGTGTATCAGCAAAATGTTTCTCAGAAGTGCTAACAGGTTTGCAGTCTGAGGAACAGAGTTCTGGGACCATTGCAGGTATGTGCTTCCAGCTTTCTCTTCTAATAGGATAAGGTGTAGGACATGACAGAAGTGAAGCTGCACTTGCTTGTCAGCAGAATTGAGTGATTAACATCCAGAGATCTTTTCATGGTAAATATTTTAGAGCAATATTCCAACTTCACTGACATAAAAAGATTTGTATATGTCTCTATATATTTATACCTATATATGAATACATATATAAGTGCATACATATATGTGCTCATTTGAAGATCCATAAAGTAAGAGAGGAAGTTTACACTGTCAGAATTTTTTATGGTAGTCTCAGTGGCTGTACAGTAGCAGAGAAACGTCTGCATTTCTTTTCCTTTTAACCAAGCATGGAGTGAAATCTCCATTCACCTTTGTTTTGAGTTGCTTCTATGTAAAACTCCAACTGTGGGACTTCAGCTCCTTTCTCCAAAGATTATGGTGATGAATTCAGTCAGAAACCATCAGTGAACCATAAAAAGTGCCTGTGTGACTCATTATATGATTATGTGCCTTGCCTTGGGGTCTGAGCTGTGTTTGGGCAGCAAATGATGCCTGCCCAGAATTCTGGTGCGCAGGGTATATTTGCACTTTACCTGGTGTTAGACACGAGAAGGGAATACTTGATATTTCTCCCCACCACTTGGGAAGATCCAGGACTCCCTGTGCATCCCATAGGGAACTTCCCTGGCCCATTGCAATGCTCCAGCTTGTTTATAGCATTTGAGGAACAGTGATAATTTGAGGAGCTTCATTGGAAACGTGGGCATTTCTAACTCCAGGAGGATGGAAGTTAACAGAAGAAGGGAGTGGGAGACACCTTCCCCCTCTCTCCCACCTATGACTTTCGTGTTTTTCTGTGCCTCAGCTTGGGTATAATACAACAGGTATTCCTAAAGCTGTTAAATAACTTTAGAACAGTGAGCACTACCAGGGAGCCCAGGCAGTAGTGTGGTTGGGAGCAGGAAGGACCAGTTCTGCAGATGTATTAATTAATCTGAAAACATGGTCTAGCATTTCCTTCGCTGAAGTCTACTAGCCGTTCTGATGGAAGGCAATTTCCGTTTGTATGTCCATGGACTATGAAATAAGCCATGAATTTGATTGTAGGTAAAGCAAACAAAAAAGCATAGCAACATTGTATAATGTGGAGTGAAAATTAGATCTGTTGACAATTTATTGAAATACACAGAATGTTTTGCTTAAATTAAAACCACAATTCATTAATAACAATAGACTTTAACTGAGTGGAAATTTTGTGTCTATCTTCTATTTTCTCTAGGTTCATTGGCTTGTACACCAAGGATTTGGCCAGTTTGTCTGTGTCGCTTTTAACAAAGATGTCCTGAGCATGACATACCAGTCTTTTAACTATCAAATATACTCAAAGGGCATCCCATCTTTCAGTCCTGTGTTTTTTCGGCCCTCCTTCTCCTCATGGGAGGATTGTATATCCATCCCAGTAAAAATTTAAGATTTGCAGTTATCTTCACTGTGTAAAGTTATAAAGTCTGACCTTGCATTAAGAATTTCTCTCTTCTTCAAGCTCGTTGGGCAGTTACTTAAGTGTTCTTAGTTTGTTTTCTTCTGTGGCTTTGTGGACATGAGGACGACCAGATTCAGTCAACTGTGGTGCTTCCTAGTATGGTCTTGGGGGAGGCAGGTGGGCATCTCAGAATTAGTTGCTTTCTGCAGCAACCTAGGGTGTTTGAGTGGACTAGAGGCCACAAGTTAAACCTGAACTTAGTTTCATGACCCTGTTTTTCATGAAAGAAAAAAGCAAGGCAGTTCTAAAAGCATAGGGGAGCAGAGATAGAGACTATTTTTGTTTTGCTGAGAAGTACTGCAGTGTCTTTATTTCAGAAAAACATGTGGAAACAAGTGACTAAGAGTGAATATATTGTACTTTTATGGCATCCTCGATCTCCAGTGACACAAATTTTATAGTTGTTTATCTCTTTAACTCAGAAGTATCCTGCGGGTATTGACAAATATTTTCACAGAGTGATAGAATAGTTTCAGTTGGAAGGGATTTCAAAGTTCGTTTAGTCCAATCACCTTGCAATAAGCAGAGACATCCTCAACTAGAAGGTTGCTCAGAGCCCCATCCAGCCTGACCTTTAATGTTTTCAGGGATGGGGCATCCACCACTTCTCTGGGCAATCAGTGTCTCACTACCTTTATTGTAAAAAACTTCTTCCTTATATCTAGTTTAAGTCCACTCTCTTTTAGTTTAAACCCATTAGCATTTGTCTTATTGCTGCAGGCTTCCTAAAAATTTTGTTCTTTTCTTTCTTGTGAGCCCATTTTAATGACTGAAAGGTCACAGTAAGGTCTCCCTGTTGCCTTCCCTTCTCCAGACTGAGCAGCCCCAGCTCTGTCAGCTTTCCTTCATAGGAGAGGTGTTCCAGTCCTCTGATCATCTTCACGGCTCTCCTCTGGGCTCATTCCAATGGGTCAATGTCCTTCCTGTGCTGAGGATCCCTCCCTTTTGTAACTTTGCTCTCCACACTTCTGGTACCCTGTTTCTGAAGAGCTTGGCAGGAGTAAGTCTGCTGTCAGAAGGTGCTACATGAAGATGCCAGGCAGGCAGAGCAGTCCCTGCTTCCTGTAATCTCTGCCTGCAGACAGCTACCGCTGTGGGTCCTTGCCTGGGTAATGTATTTTGCCCAGCGGAGAGCATCCTGGTACTGATTGCTACTGCAAATTACTCCCTCCCTCTGGCAAGCTGTCGACCACAAGGTTGTCTTGGGGGGTTAGGACTAGCTTTGGCAGATGGCACTGGTTTTTTTCTTAATCTTCCACATATATGACAGAAGAAAAATAAGCAGCAAAGATTGCTTGTATTATCATTGACATTATGAGTTTCTTTTACTAGAGTATTTTCCTGATTTTTTTCAAGGTGTTGGCTTTCAGAGGCTGCACAGGTCCAAACTAATTTTATTCTTGAGTAGATTTATATAACTACTTTATCTTTGGTGAGATGGAGCTGCTAAGGCTCAGAATAAGGTGAATACTATATGAATAGTAAGAAATCACCACTATACTATGATATGGAAAAAGGAGAAGGAAAATCGCTTACCATTGGGTTGAATACCTGCAATGTATGGCCGTGGTTCAGTTTTGATACAGTACTTGAAATTTTGATCCTTCTTAAAGAGGATAACTTAAGAAATAGTTATGTGAGGCAAAACCTCCAAACTCTGTGTTGATGGTAATTTTCTGATGATACTTAGTTTTCCATTCCCCTCCTGCCTTTCCTCAGTATGCAACTAATGGAGTTTCCCTTGCACCTGGTCACATGTATTTTCCAAACACATCTAAAGCTTGGCATTTTTGGGCTCTTACCAGTCTGTTTAACTGGATTGAAAGAGGCCAGCTGATTGAAGAGGTCTGGAATACACACACAGACCCATCAACAGACATATTACCACATGAGCATCGCTTTCTCAGGAACAATTGAGTCTGAAAATATCTCCCTCGAGGAGAGATTTATTTGCATAACTATTCAGATGATGTATGACTATGATAATTGTAACACATTTGATAAAATCTGAAGACAGATGATATCCTGTCCTGATTCACTAGTAGTGCAGCCAGTCAGGGAATCTCCTTGTGCAATGGGAGACTTGTAATGGTGAGGCTGACAAAAAAAATGAAGCTGGAATAAAACTTGGTGTTAGGGGAAAAAACAAATTTGGGTCATGCAGAACTGAGGACTATAATGAGGAAATAAATTCACAATTTTGCTGACAGTACCACTAGAGGGATACCAGCTTTCCCCAAGTTATCCTTCTTTTTTTCTTGACTGTGACCACTTCAAGGGGTGGCAGAGATGTCAGCATGTTTAGACCACTCCATATTTCACCACCTGCAGAAGCTGACAGTCAGAGTACCAAACATGGAGATAGATTCAGAATCATATCACTGTTCTTGAACTTTAAACTGCTACTAAAAATAGCTTGCGTCCACAAAAAGTTTAATGTCTTGCATCTGGCATTTGTGACCAACCCCTTTGGGAATGTGGGCTAGCAGCTGAAAACAGATGCCTAGCACTGAGTGAGAACTTCTCTCAATCATGCAGGTCCGTAGATGCACTTTTTTTTTCTTTTTCCCTAGAGATTTCTTATCTTTGAATTTTATACATCTATGTATTCTTTTCTGTTCTTAAGGATCATCAGGAAGGCCTCATCAGCAAGGCTTGTCAGCATTTTGCTGTAGAGATGGGACATGGAAAAGAAAGTGGGCTGTTAACACTAGAAAGCCTCCTGGTGCCATGCAGGATATCAGATTTGCACAGTTTTGCAGTGTGCAGTCCCATTCCAAGACTGAAATCAAACTTGTTTATTTAAAGTCACATCCATGTAGGTATGACTGTAAAGATGTGTTTCACACAAGGTGCTGGATAGGCCTTTGTTGTTTTTGACAGCACAGCCAACCCCTATGGTATTAAAGCCCTCTGTGCGCATCTACGCGCACCCTTGAGACACATTGGTATGTAGAAGTAATGACTATACATCTCTAGAGTGTGGACCTCTAAACAATTTCTGTAATAACATTTTAAGAATTCACTAAGAGCCTCCAATCTTTTTAGCAATAAAATCCATCACTTGCTCAACATGTGGCCTTTAATGCAGCAGTCTTGCTTAAAATCACTACTTATCCAGTTATTAATTTTTTTTACATGCTTTACAGCCAGTGTCAAAAAGTATAATGTCCACTTTCCAAGTAAATAGAAAAATCCTTCTGCCCCTGTTTTCTTTTGCTAAGTCTAGGGTATTATGATTGCATCTGGGCTTTTTATTTTCCTAGTAATACCAATGTTTCAGTTCACTTTCAGATTTAAATGCAGATGGAAATTCATATATTTGCTAGTGTTACTGGTGAAGTCTATCATAATGTTTGTTTATCATATCCAGCTATCTAGCAGTTGGGAAGCAGAAAAGTTCTCCTCTTAATGGTACCAACAATTGCTGGAAGAGCTGATCACCCCTTTACAAAGAATCAAGTATTTCACCTTATATTTGATGCTCTGCAGTCTGAACCATTAACAAGAAGACGTCTGCTGTTGTTCCATATACTAGTTTGTAATTCTGAGTTGAAAATAAAAATGGAGGTGGTGCATTTTCACGTTTATCTGAGGGGTTCTTCTCCTGAATGAAGAGGGAGAAGTGAGCTCCCTCCCAGTGATGTGGCCTTGGAGCTGAGGAGTTGTTAGTGGCCCATGCAGGTACTTGTTGTTTTGCAAGAGGCTGGAAGATGGGGCGGCTAAGATCAAAGTTTTGGTCATAACACATAAATCCCATCCATTTTTCGGTGTTTAGACAAAACACAAGTTAAATGATGGGGAGCAGACAAGGTTTAGTGAGGCTTCAAAAGTAAGATCATGGATTCCTCCTGATTTCTTTAAATACTTATCTGTATAACTGGATACATTTAAATGCATTTACTTGCCATGTTCTAATGCAGAAATACTGGTTAGATGTTGTCATCCAGCAATGTGGTCCCCTATTACCACTCTTACAAGTTTGTGTTTGCAGTTTGTGTGTCTCTCCATCCCTTTCATGGGGGCTTACAGGGAAGGCTGCCCTGGAAAAGACAAGAGGTGTTTCTCGCAGCCTTCCACCATTCATTCACTGCTGTCCGTCATCTGAGATGTATTCCTTCACGGTGCTGCAGGAGACTGTGACAACTTGTTTTGTACAGCCTGAGTCAGAAAAATACCCACTATCTTAGGTAGTTACTGCTGCTAAGATGCAGGGAGCAACCCAGCTGGCAGTAGTTAGTGTTGCAGAAGAGCAAGGAGAAGTCAAAGATGACAAGGTTGCATGAATAAGTTTGTTAAAGAGGAAATGGAAATATTGGCTTGGAACCCACTTTTATCTAAGAGCCAGCACAACTCAGTAACAGCAAAGGAAAATGAAAGAACAGGGGAACAAGCCCTAGATTATAATAGTTCTCAGTCTGGGACTAGAGTAGATTTTAGAGCATGTCTTAGTCACCATCTTGTGTAAGTGCCTTCAGACCTGCTCCTTCCATATGTTAAAATAAACAACAAAAATGACACAACATTATTTTATCATGCCCTCTTCCTCCCCTCCCTCCCCTCCTCCCCGGTATTTTTCTATATGTGTGCTAATGTTTTTATCTGTCAGATTCTTGTATTCAGCCTGGGATCTGCAAATGGAACTGAGGTGTTTGTGTTCTGGTGTGTGGGGTTTTTGGCTGTTTTTTTCCTTGTATGTGTGTTCATTTTGTCAGTAATAAAATTACCTCCATAATATTTTGTGCCATAGTTACAAAAGACACAGTAATCCCACTATTACGGCCACTGCCCATCAACATTGCTTGTATGCAGGTTTAGGAGCTTTCACTTGTTGCAGGTTCCATATGTTTCATCATATGTTTTGCTTTGAGTACTGTGAAGTTATCCCCTGACCAAGCATTCAGATACTTTATTTGCATACAAGTTCTGATTTTTTAGTGAAACAACTTACAGCTCAGGCCACAGGAAACAGGGCTGGGATTGGAGAGCCACTTGGATGGCAATTGTTCCCTTTGCTAATTGAAAGGGAAATTACAAACTCTAGTGCTTCACTGTTCATTACCATCATCTGCCAACAGAGTAGCTGTTTATCTGTATATTCTGAGCTCTCTCATTCTCTTTTTAAAAATTATATTGCTTTTATTCTCCCATTCTCCATTTGGCTAGAATAAATACTATTCAGCAGTGTGTCAGAGCATGCCAGGTCTTTCCCAGATCACTTTTATGGTGACAGGTTGATGTAAAAAGAAGTATGGGTCTGCTGTGGGAGCATTTATTTATGTATGCCCTGAGCCACTCTAATCAGACACACTATGACTTTTTGTACCGTACAAAGTGCTGCAGGACATGAAAAGCAAAGCTTCTGTAATAGTCACGCAATGGTTCAGAACTGTAGAGGCTAAAAATTAGACAAATACATTAAGCCATTTTACCAATCCCCTCAAGCCCATCCATTTTGTTCCTTGCAGTCTTGTTTGCCTCTCTTTTATGCAGTCTCATCCAGAATGCATCACGTCTGGAATTTTGCTGCTCTCCTTGGGAGGCCACCAGAGCCCAGGGCATCTTGCTGTTAGAGCACCTTGGATGATACCTTCTGCTCCTTAGCTAATGTACTGCTTCTCTGGGGCAAGCACTGCCTGCTCATTTCCAGGTGTAACTGCAGAACTTGCCAATCTACCAAATCAGACTTCCTTTTTGAAAATATGCTTGGGAGGAATTGGTTCAAAAATACGGATGTTATGCATTGTGTGCTTTGTTTTTTAAGGTGTTTTTTCAATATAGTGTAAATGTCATATTTAAAATTTCATTAGAAAATTAGTGTTCATTTGCATTTGCCATTATCACTCAAACCAACCACAATTCCATCTTTTTCATCAGTATGTGTAAAGATTGAGGGACTCGGAAGAACCTCTGCCAAAGTAGCTCTTTGTACAGGTATGACTGCAGGCACATGCTTAAAAACAGGTATTGGAAAACTTCTTGTAATGACAAAGGTGTGTAAACCAAGGGGGAGCAGTTTTCTTCTCTCTTCATCCTCCTTTACTCTTTTGCAGAAATAATTACCTCTGAGCTATAAACCAGCTGGTTTTCCCCTTTGAGATTTTGGTAGAAGAGAAGTCTTTGGAATGATAAAGCAGAATTATTTTCCTTATTTTGTAATTGGCAGAAGTAGTGTTTATGTAAGTGACCTGTCACTGGGACAACTGAGAAAAGAATCCATTACATTTTGTTCTTATTAGTAGTAATAAGAGGGATAAAAGTTGTGTTAGCCTTTAAAGATCCTAATTAACACTAGTGGCTTTGCTGTACTGAGAAGAGCTTCACACAAATCCATGAGTTAGAGACTTGATTGATTCAAAGGGGCAAGGGTTTGAAGGGTAGGGAGATGCGCGTAAAACACGTAAGCAAAGAATGTGGTACGGAAGCAGTACAACTCCATTATGGGATAGGAGATAGAGGTGAGGACTGTGGGAATAGAAAAAGGGAAAACCAGGATTGTGTGTCATCAGCTTGAAATTTGAGCTTGAATATCTGCTATCTGCTTGAACTCAGAGAGCCTGTATGAGCTTGTTGTGCTAAGCACAGCACAAACACAGAGCAAAAGCTAGTCCTTGGCTCAAGGGGCAGTGCAAGGAAATGTGGCCATTGATGCTGTTCTCCTCCAGGTAGTCTCTGCAGGAGCATCTCTCTGTTTATACTTTCTTGTCACCACTCCATTGCTTCCCTTTGTTTCCTTTTCCTGAAATGTAGGAAACTGAGGAAAGGTCTCCAAGATATACCAAACTCCAAAACGAAATCAGCTCAGGAAATTTCACCAGAACCTTGTCGAAATTGTTCTTTAAAACCTCCAGAATGGAATGGATGCTATTTCCAGATCACTTCCAACTTGGGTTGTTCAGAGATTTTAATCCACACAGTCAGAGTTGTTCTTGCCACTTGTATCCTCCTTCTCATGAGCCAGTGGGTCATCTTTATGCTGCTAGTTTGTGACTAACTCTAAATGTTGCTGATATGCAATATAGTTGGGGTATCAGAGATGCCTGAGCTTATTACTGCACTTGACCAGGAGATTGCTAGGTAATTAACATTTCACTAATACACTGCATTCCCTTTACTTGACTAAGTGAAGAAAAAAGACCCTTTTTACTCAGAGGTCAAAAAAGGCAAAATTAAGGTCACCTCACAGAAGTTGTAGCTGTGAACTACATTTTTTTGAATTTTAGGCTGAAAGTCAGCCAAAACCCACAAGAGCGTTTAATCAGAAATATGTTAATTTATTCCCAGTCTCATGTAGAGGCAGGAATTTTGTAACCTACATCTTCATGAAGCATTTTGGTTTCTGCAGCAGTAAAGTGCTCTGCTACTGTACTGCTAATGCTGCTTTATTTAGGCAATTCAGTAGCCTTGATTCACTGAAAAGCAGAATAGCTCATAGCTTTCTGCACCTGTAGCAGAGATTCAGAACCTTCATCTTAATGAGGAAGCCCGTGGTGTGAGGATAGTGGAAAACTGGAAATTGATGAATTAGGGATTTCCTCTTCTGTGTGGCAAATTACAGAACAAGCTCATTTGCCTTATGTTAAACAAATGCTTCCTACTGGAAGAAATAATTTTTAGCATGTGGGCATGAATTGTCTGTAATTATGTGAACTATTTCAGTCCAACTGCTCCTGGCAGCAGAGGTCAAAGTACAGTGATAGCCATTCTCTCAGTCCATGGGCTCTACCACTGCCAGGCCCTGGGGACATGTAATCTACAACCGCACAAGTACTTATTAGATCATCTCTCCTGGCTCTCAGAATTGCCATCAGGATGAAACTTAAATGTCTGTGTCTCATATAGCTAGTCTAGTTTGCTAGAGAAACTATTATTATCAAGGGTTATAAAAGAGTCCTGCTCAGAATAGCTGATGGTTTGAATTCAGTCCACTGAACCCAGATGAATTGGTCTCAGGACTTCATTGTTTTCTCTCAAGAGTTTAAGATGTAGTTCCCAGCTGCCGCACACAGTCTTGTGTATTTCAAATGCCATAGAAAGGTGAATATCCTCTCATCATTATCTAACAACTATATTGGTATTTAAATCCCACCTCCAAGAAAACAGCATGATGAATTGAAATTTTGTGTTAAAATCTGAACTGCTTAATGAATTTGTTACTCTCTGCGGGATGCCTCTTTGCTGTCATGAAATTGCTTACTGAGGTGGAGTTAAATTTTCCTTCTGCATAAAAGCAGTTTCCACTGTGTGGTAGGTCATGTAGATTAAGAAACATTTTCAGAGAGCTGAAAAACCACTCAGAACATTTATTCCCTGCAGCTGCCATACGGGCTAACAGAGTTGCCAGCCAGGCTTACCTGGGAGCATCTTAATGAGGGCAATGAGAACGGTGTCTGGATATGCATCATGCAGCACAGCACAGTGACGGAGGCAGGCAGACCTCACCAAGAGACATGACAACTGCTTTTGTATTTATCAGAAGAATCTGGAAGAAAATATATCTGTTCATGGTGTTTGCCGTTATTTGGTTGCAGTCAATAAGTGTGTTTATTAACTTGGGCCTACTGCTCTGAATAAGACTGATTGTCTCATTAAGGAAAATGAGTCAGTGAGAATATTTTTTAATCATTTGCAATTTAAGTGGTGTCACTGTTAGCAGATAGCTGCTAGTGGTGACATAAAAGGACTTTTGAATATGAAAGCACAGTGGAGATGCAGGAAAGAAATAAACTCTCAGTGATTACAGGTATAGGCCAGTATTCCTTGTTCTTTATTCTTACCTGTGACACTGACTCCCTCTATGAAGATGGGTAAAGAACTTCACTTCGCTGTGCCCCACTGCAATAGCAAGTTGCAGCTACTGCAGGGATGCTAAGAGCTGCATCACTGTGTACAGCATTTGCCATGGTTGTGCCTGAATTGCCCCACAAGTTTTTAAAAAGTGGCTGTTAGTCATCATGTTCCTTTTTCTGAAGACCAAGAAAAGGGTGGAGCAGTGACTGCTTAGATTAATGCTGCAGCATGGCAACTGCCAGTCATATCAGTACCTGCCAGCTTCTCTCCTTGCTTTTTTTCTGCCTTCCGGGGAAAAAAAAATCCTCAGTGTTGTGCTTGTATGAATTTTTTTATGCTGTGTTGAACTGTGACTTCAGACACAGGTTATTCACAGAAAAATTTACTTTTATATGTTGTCCTGAAAGTGGGAAAGCCTTGACAATGTTTAATGTTTAAATAGATTTGGTGCGATTGTACATAGGGCCTTAGATAAAAGGGGCTGCTGGAACAGAGCAACACAATGTCAAACCAGTATGATTACCAAATGCTTTCTCCCTTTATTATCATGAGATGGCTGGTTATAAAGAGACCAAGATAGTTTACAGTAACAGGTGTCTTCTGATTAGTATACCAGGTGAAAGGAATGCAAACATTTCTAATGTTAAGGCAGCTATGGTACTAATAATGCAATTGTTCTATCTACAGTTAAAGCACACCTTAATTAGGAATTCCTTGCTGCGCCACAAGGCCTAACAACTTCTACATAGGCCTGAATTCAAGGCCTACTCCCTAGATAGCTCAAAGGTCACTCCGAAATACAATCATGCCCAAAATCTCTGAAATATTCTGTTACAATTTGGTACTGTGAAAGGACTACTGGAGTTGATTTTTTTATCACTTGCAAGCAACATCATACAGGGATTCACGCCTCCACAGAAATCTGACATCTGACTGAGAAAGAGGCATGGGACAGAGGTGTGGAAGGGAGAAGTCCACCTTCATGGATTCCATATCATGGTGTAGCAATTCCAGTAAGAGCAAGTACTTTTAAAGGAAACTTGGTTCAGTAAGTTGTCAATGCCTTCCTGAAGGCTTTTAGAGCATGCATTCTTCTAGTTATTAAACTCTGAATATTCAATTTGTTTTTATATAGAAAAAGCATTTTAATCATATTAATACAAGAAAACACTTGATGCTGTTAGAACTGCATCCCTTGGCCTGTCATGGAAGCATAAATTCCCTTCCTCTGTTGATTTAAAATGAACAAGGTCAGAAAACTAATAAAGCACTTTGATTTCCTCAGCTGCCGTGCCCATTGTTGTCTTCAGCATTCACCTGTTGCTCTCCCAGCTCAGGTGTTAGGGCTGGTCATAGATCAAGGTCGTCTTTGAGGCTAGGCCCTTCAGCAGGACTGGTTCTTCTGGCCTACTAGTAGAAATCAACAGCATTTCCATTTCTACTACTTATAACCCTTGGTGTAAAACACCTGTATTGTGGATCAAGTTCAATGTTGTTGGCAAATCAGCAGACAAGAGTTTTCACATCTTGTTTCCCTTAAAGAAACACTAATTAAAGCTTTCCAATTGCATAAATATTTATATTATTTTGTTATTGTTCTGTTGCATTTTGTGAAAGAAGGCACTTGGAAAGAAAAATAATAATGAGAAAAGATGTTTCTTTTCCCTTTTGCATGCCTCATTGCCCACCCCTTCCCCAAAATAAAAGGTTGGTTAATGTACAGTAAGACACTTAGCAACAGAGAGGATCTCCTGCCATCCTTCTGTGCACCTGTACTCATACAAATGCACTTGGACAGAATATGGCGGTTTCTAGAAATACATAATTAAAGCTATAGGAAAGCTTTTTTTAGTAGAACATGAAGCATCTGGGATAGATAACACGAGAGCCATGGCTCAAGGACCCCTGGAAGATGGCATCTATGAAACAATCTAGATTTTTTCGAAGGCTGTAAGATGCCAAAACAGTGTTGTTCCTTTTAAACAAATCCTTCTAGCCTCAGTGTTGGTATTGGCTGAGGCAACAAGTGGCCCTGCTTAGCCAGAAGATAACATGGTATAATTCTGTTATATTAAGTGGGAATACGTGACTTTCTATTGAAGAGCGTGACCTGTACATGACAGTTCTGTTATGCAGAGGGACTAAAGGGATGTCAAACTGTAAAGGCTACAATTTGAAGTTGTAAATTCAGTGTGGGAAGAGGCTGTGCTGTCTGATTACATCTGTAACATCCAAAGGATTTTCAGTCCTTTTCAAATGCCAAGAGTAGTCAAAGAGCCGAGGAATCCTGCAGTGATGCTTTAACCTCCTGCCTCAGTTCTTTTGTTTCAGGCTTAATGAAACATTTTATATTAGTCACTAACAGACAAAGAAAAAGATAGCACCATGAGTCTTACAGATGCACAAACCAGATTGCACATTACCCTGATGATAAGGAAACAATATATGACATCTGTTATAAATAAGAATTGTTTGGTTGCGGGACAGTGCAGAAAATTACAAGCTTGAAGACAGCTTTGAGCTGTGTCAAATTTGGTGGGTGAGTGATTTTTTGTCCCTTGTTCTCATGATGTGAGAAAGAATGAGGGAAAGGTCCACTGGAGCTGGGAAAGTCTGACACCTACAATGCTCATTAATGATGGCTTTTAGATGAGCATGAATAAAAATACCATTGTCATATACCCCCAGTTCAGAGAAGCCTCCTGCACCTGTTTTGGCAGTTAGCTCATAAATTCAGCCTTTTTATGCCAGTGGCACGAAACTGGCTCCTGCAGTCGGAGCAGGAATTGCCGTAGTGTCCACATGTGTGTGGCTGGCTGCATGGGGACGGGGTTATGTATGCATACAGATAAATTAGAGGGTGTAAAGCACAGAAATGCTTCTAACAGTGGTCTCAGAGTTTCTTTGGGTGCTGGAGAGATCCACTGCCTCCCCTGGAGAAACAGCAAGGATCAGCTTTTGTGAGTGCCTCCCAACCAGAAAGGATCAGAAGAGAGGATGAAGAAATGTGTGCTGCTTTGGGCTGCAGAAGCTTTTAGCTTCAGTGTGGGATTGCTGTACCTCTGGAGATGAAGGCTGAGGGCTTTCATTACAGCTTTTTGCACAATTACAATTTGTCTAATAGCTGTGTATGCTGCTGTATTAGCAAATCTTTTCTGCTTCCATGTTTTTTGCCATTTGCTGAATATAAATCTCCTTTCCTTTAAACAAAAGTTTGGCCTCTGTAAATCTAATACAATGATTTGTATAATGAGTTTATTTAAATTCCTACCATGTTTTATCAAGTTGTTTCTTTATCTTTACATTGCAGTTCAGGTTTTATATTTTAATATATCAACTGGGAAACTGAACGTGAGAAAAAAGTCATCTAGCTTGTTATCTGCAAAGCAGATGCCACATTTAAAAGACAACGTTTTAATACGTTTTTGTGAAACTTGTGGTATTAGGATGAGCTTAGAAAAATCTTATCTGAATTGTAATTCCTACATAGCCACCAATTCTAGAGCTATAGAAAAGCAAGAGTCTTAAATAAGAAGCATGAAGAGAGCCAAAATCTGTTGTGCCTCACTTTTTGTCAATTCACAGAAGTAGTGTGGCTTTGTTGTTTCCCTTGCGTCCAGTTATCTTCCAAGCAGAGTTCTGGTCTTTTGATTGAGATTGTAACTACAGCAAAAAAATGACCTTTAGAGAGTAATATTTTGGTTTATCGTTTGAACTACTGTAATAAGTAGCAGGTAATATCTATGAAAGGGAAATTCCACTGAGCATGTTCTGTGATTTAGGTTCCTGCCGGTGGATATTGTGTGACATAAATTTCCCTTTCTGCTTGAGTCTTCCTACCCAGAAGCCATAGCTGACCACAAAACTGCTGCAACACAAGAAAATCACAGCAGTTTAGTATGTTATTTTCTGAACATTTTTTTGTACATTCTTGTGATTAACAATCTATTTTCCCCAGCTTTGAAGGGGAAATGGATGTAGTGAGGTGTGTTTTTTGTGAGCTGCCAGCCCTAGAAACTATTGATATATGACTGTTGTTGGCCAGAAGGTTTGCCTTTTGCTAGAAAATATTGTGTTAATTACTGTGTTGGAACTGTGTGATAAGTGTAGATAGGAATTATTATTTTCATGATGGCATGGGAGTGTTTGTGCCGTTTTCTAGTTTTTGTGGTGGATGGACTGGATGGACTGGAAGAGGGGAATTGATACGGGTTGGGGGACAGCTGTATGACAGCAGGAGGTTTGGGCACTAGAGACTGTTGAAAATTTCTATTGTCATTGTTTTCTGTGAAGAAAGTAAACAGCTTCATCAGGAATTGATGACAATCTTTTAATCAGGAATTGATTACATGACGATTAGAAAAATAAAACTTCAAAATGGGTTACTTTCTTCAGCATAGCAAGATGGCATTGTTACTACAACCTCTGGGTTGCTGAGTAGCAAGGAGGTACATATCAGGTACCTGATCTAGATTAGCAAATAAATAAACCACTGCAAAGAAATAATTCCAAGATTTAAACTTTTGTTCTATAATTAACAGCTTCCTTTTAATTAAACAGTAGAGAATTCACAAGTTAGAAAACCAGATAAGCATGACAGAGGAGCCCGAGCAAAAGTTTCCTGCCTCACAAGACAGAAGACAGCAGGGCTTTCTTTTCCAGAGGAGACAGTGGGAGTAATCCGGTACCTAGCCCCTTGTCTGCAGGATCACACCACTAATACAGTAGCAAACTCAAAATCCTGGGTTTTGCAGAGTCTTCACAAAAAAAGTGTGGGGCCATACTTGCTATAAATGTATTGATAGTCCTTAACAGACAGCACTAGTGGTGGGGTAGAGCAGCAGCTGAAGTGAGGACCCCAGATAGAGGCTGTCCCTGGCATTTGTGCAGGACATGTCCTTGGCCAGTGGAGTGCTGGGCAGGGGGTATCATTACTCACATTGTAGCTGCTGATCCCTAGGCAGAGCAGACATGCTTGTATACAAACTTTGCCTCTGGAGACCTGTAGGGAAGGAGCGGCGCAGGCAGAGGTCAGGAAGGGTGCTGCTGCTCTCCATGGTGTGGTGCAGTGAGACTTGGCCTGATGGCAGAGCTCCTGGTGAAGGCTGGTGGATCCAGCCAGGGGCTGGCTTCTTCCTCAGTGGATGCTTGGGTTGTGTTCTGTGCTCGTTTTTGTCTTTCCAGATTCATACCTAGAAATCCAGCCTGAATTAGTCTCTTAATTTTTCTGCTCTGGAGCCTGTTGGGTCGGGGAAGGGCTGGTGGGGGCAGGAGAAAGCAGAGAAAGAAGAGAAGAACAGGGTATTTCAGCATCTGCACAGCCCAGAGGAGGGAGTGAGGTGCTGCATGTGCTGCAGATATTGCAGGGATCCCAGAGGAATGGGGGGGCTCCTGCCGCTGTGCCCTGCCTTCGGGGAGGGTCTCTGCTTAGAACTAAGCTACCTATGCAGGTTTGCAGCGTCAAAGCCAAGGCTGCTCCTCAAATCATGCCCACCATGGAGTATGGCAATGAATGATGCTGTTTTAAAGTCTAATTTATGCAAACCCCCCACATTTAAAAAATAATGACATTGGCAATTCCGTGACGTTGTAAGCTCTATGTAAAATCAGACTGAAGCAGGAAATATGTTGCTGAATTCTTAGCCCTTTACTGTGGTGATGCATTACTCCCAGACTATTGCAAGTTACGTGGGGGCAATAATATCCTCAAGGAAACTTAAACAAAGAGATAGAATGTAGAAAAGTGGTTGCTATTATTGCATGCAGAGCTTCAGTCAGTATTACACAAGGAAATCCAAAACAGCCAGTGGAAGTTCTGGGTAATGCTGAAAGATGTCGTCCCCCCACTACTCCAGTAGCTGTGGATTTGGAGCTCCTGTTTTCTACTGAAGGGATGCTTTGATCTTCTGACCTCATTCTGGGAAAATGCATCCTCACTAAATTTATGGAAGATAGAAACCCTTTCCTCACTCTCACTTGTATTCCTTCTGCACTAATTTTCTGAATATTTTAAATTACATAAATTCAGTTTTAGAAACACTAACAATTTCTAACGTGTAGTTCTTTGCTCTTACAGTTCCCACAGTTTCTCTTTCAGGATGACTTTGGGGAGGTTTCAGCATCTTTCAGATTATTGCTATACTTTCTATGTACACTTTTATGAAGTGTTTTTTATATGTCTTCCCAGCACCTAATCAAACTTTAACTTGGCATTATAATATAGATGACATTTCTTATCTATATGACCTACCAAAAAAAAAAAAGTGGTCCATTACCCTCTCACTTAGCATTTTACTATTATCACAGGGATTATTATGGTCATAGGGTTGCCTGTCCTGTATTTCACTTGTTTATGACACCTGAGTCAATCAAAATTACACATTTTTCATTGCTACTAATTAAAATTATAGCATAATCATTAGCAATTGTGTCTGATGTTTTTTTCATTATTAATTCTGTTGATAAAAAGTTCTAGTGCTAACTATTTCCACCAAGGATTACAAGGTCTAAGTCTCAGCAGGGGGAAGAAATACTTGAATATAAAAATGTTTGACTATCAGTTTAGAGGTTTTAATGCTTGGATGGTGGTTTGAGAGTCAATCATTTCACTCAGTTTATGACTTTGGTTTACATAGCAATTTTCATCACTTAAGGAAAGTAATCATGCCAAATGCCTCAAAATGAATCTATATTTATGTCCATTTGCAACAAATTTATTTGTAGCTGTTAGGCAATTAAAAATTTAGGCGGACACTTCAAAACAGAAAATTTGCAAACTCTCTGCTTCCCACCCTCCTTGCAAAGCCATCTTCGAGGGGAGGCATGCCTTTATGCAGGTGTATACATGTCTGTATGTATGTCTATATGCTTGCTCAGCCCCTGTGCCAAGCTAGGAAGTTCCAGGAGATCCACTGCAATTACAACCAATTCCTTCACATACTTTAAGCCCCCGTGCTTTCATGGCTTAGCACCACTCTAAATTGTGCTCCGAACTCAAAGAAGTATGGGAGAACTTAATTTTCCTCTCTCTTGTAGCACAGCATTCACAAAATTAGCAGTACTATGTAGAAACGTTGTACTGGACTGTTGTACTTACCTTTTTAGTTAGCAGACTGTTTAGAGACAGATTACCAGCATGACTAAGGAGCTGGTAAATCCAGATCACATCCATAGTAGGTATTATTTATGTTATTTGTTGAGGGCAAATGATAAGCAGTGGTTCATCAGCCTTTTTAAAGTGAAGTGTAATTTCTGTGAACAGTAGTACTCACAACTGTGAAATGGGTTTTATCTTTTTTATGAGATATCTGCCAGTGTATCCATATAGCTATTCTAATAAAGATGTTTTCCAAAAAGCGCCTTTTTTAGGGGCCTGACCTGGCCTTACCTTGGCAACTTGCCACTTCGAGACACCCCTTGGTTCAATAATTTTCAGGTTTGTGTGAACATCTTCTTCCAAGTGTTTAACCACTCTCAGGGTGGAAAAATAGAGTAACTGACCAGACCTTTACTGTGGTCCTAAAGACACTATCCCAAAGCAGCACAGGTTATTAACTTAGCAGTTCTCATCTTGTCATGGAAGTGTAACCAAATTTTGTAACATGGTAATGACAGATGAAAAATATACAGTGAAACCAAATACTGGCTCCTGGTTGGAAAGATAGACAAGTTCACAAGTGCTGTGTGATGTTTGAGGCTACCATAGGGGATGTAACTCTTAGTTTAAATTTGGAACAAATCAGTAGTCAGCAGTACATGCTTCCTTTACTACCAGTAGGTCAGAAGCATAAGTAACTGAGAGCAGGAAAGTGCTAGTGTTGATGCCTATAAATGCTGTCACCTTCTGTGGCAGAGGTATTAGTTTAAATTTAACCTGCCCTCCAGTCACAGAAAACCAAAACGTCCTTAATTAGTGCTTTGGATTTCAAGAAGTAAAGACAGAAGGTGTCCTCTAGTAATGTAACATTGTATAGGACCTTCCAGGATTGCATTGTACAGGTAGATGTGGCTGTCTGAAGAGTTTAGAATTATCTGTACTTCATGCTTCCTGGTTGGCTACCTAGAGACATCTGTCTAGGAAGGTTCCTGGAAAGCAACTGCTCAGGTGAAATCAGTGCAGGTTGATTAACCACACCCTATTTCTGGGTGTGGTTCAGACTGGGGATTTACTCTCTTCTCTGCTCCTTGCCCTTTTTATTATTAGGCATGCTCTGTGCATGAACTGGTGTTATCATCTGGGTTTCCCAGGATCTCAGTGGTCTGGATGGATGTGCAGGTGAGGAGATAATAGTCCTGTCAGTTCAGGAATTGCCTTTCTGACTCTGTAGGTAGTAATTAATATTCTGAAAAAGATTTTTAACAAATGAAAGATAAATATTAGCAAAGGCTCCTTGCAAATAAGTAAGTGAGAAAGGATTGGGGAATGTTCCTGATAGGAGGATGAATTTAGCATTCAGGAAACTAATCTCCTCTGCAAAAAAATCACTTGACTTGCTAGAATATATATGTTTTTAAGCAGCAGAATAAAGTCTATTTAACTTGGTAATGTTTAAGTGGTGCTATCAGCTGTATATACAGTATTATATGGGGAATAAAAGAGATAGATTCTATGCTATAAAATCTATAAATTTTTTAATTTAGTCTTTTGAAATAAGAGAAGTATTGCATGTAGCAAAGTGCAGGACAAACTATGGAGAGGAGGTAGAAGGAGAAAGGTTCTAGAACTAAGCTGGTCAAAGTTAACACAACTGTCTTGCAATTAAGACAGTAGCACAGTTGACAATGTCTGAAACTGTGTGCTTTTGAGAGTAAGGCTAAACTTTCCTTGTCCAGAAAGCCAGCTGTTGGAAACTGGGGACTTCGGAAGTGCAGATTGCATGCGTCTTAGAGATTTTTGTCTTTGAAATGAAGATTGGTGGTGGCTCTTGAGTATGACTGGGTGCATAAATACTGTGTTTTTGTGGCAGTGTAACACTTCAGGATTTTTCTGCATATAAATTTAATCACAGGTTTGGGTATTTCTGAGTTAAACCCCAATTATTATACAAGTGAATCTTGGGTCCTCTGAGCCCTTGGTTTTTCCAGACAGCCTGGATTAGAAGATCTCCTTGCAGCTTTATTTATAACAAAGTACCAGAAAGATAATTGAAATGCCTGACAAGCAAGGGAATGGGGGACATACCTCACAGCTAAGTGTCTCTGTAAGTGACACTGCTTCTCCTTTTGGATCTGAATTACACACAGGCCACATAAATCCACTTCAGTCCAGGAATTACAGTATCCTACTATCAATCACATAAGCAGACCTGCTTTTGAATTCATCCAGTGTGCTTTCAGATAAAGCCAGAACCTATTTTTTCCCCCTCCCTAAACCTACATCAGTGCTTGACATAACGGATTTGGTCAAAAGATAAAAGAGGGTTGTACTTTACTTTCTCTGTGTAAAAACTAGAAGAATGAACTTAGCACTTCATGGTTCCCAGCCCTTTGAGTTCGTCCTTTGTATCCAGCAAATTGGAGAGTTGTGCAGATATCAACTGTGACAAATTTGCTGGTTTTGCATCTATGCTAAAAGCCTGTTTTTCCCATTTCTTCTTGGAGAGGAGGAGGGCATAACTCAGTTTCAGTTTCTGAAATTCAGCTGCATGCAGTGTGCTCTTGAGAGTATTTTCCCTCGGTGATGTTCACTCCCTGTTAAACTACCCTCACTGTGGACAACAGGTGTCAGCAGCAGATTATCCTTTCAGAGGAAACAGAGCTGGAGGGAATTACAGATTTTTGCCAGAGATGACAATAGGGAAACCAGAAAATACTTTTGCTTCTAATGTGAAATCTATGAAACCTAATCCTTCTGGCATTCACATCTCAAGGTTAGTGGTGCTTGAGAAAATAGGGAGAAGAGCAACTCAAATAATCAAGCACAAAATGTCAGCTGTCTTACCAATTGACGCTGAATTGTCTGAGAGTCCTCGGTTTGGAGAGAAGGTTGAAAGAGGATTAGTCACGTTTGATGAAGGCATTGGAAAAATGAGTGCAGAGTTACTATTAGGATCCAGCCCTCTGTTTTTTTTTAATGTGGCTCTGCTGCCTTTATTACTCTGGATTACTTATCTATTAATGCTTGCATCCTCAGGAGGAACAGATACAGTTGCACTTGTTTTTAAGAAGTATGTGAAACTTCCCTCTGAACAGACACTTGAACAGCAAAGAAATGTTGTGTTAAGTGAATTTAACTTAAGGAGAAGCCAATAGCTCTCTCCCACAAAATGTGACACTCCAAGGAAAGAAAGAATGTTCAAGTTTCCTGAAGTCTTTCAAGTGTATTCACTTTTCAACAGTCCTCACTGTCCTTTTTAAATAAATTCCACAATCCTAGCAGTGCAGGAGTTCCTTAATCAGTTGACATTGTAATTGTCTTAGGGTAATCTATTTTCACATGCAAATTCAGTTCAAGATGCTGAAAAGGGATTCATGTAGGCTGCCAGAAAATGCATGGGAAACATACTGTTGCTTTTCCAAAACACTTAAGCAGAAGAAATTCTCAGGCAGTGGGGGGAAAACTCCCACTTGCAAGATTTTTGTGCCAGAAAAATCTGTATCTAGGGCAACTACCCCTGCCCCCAAACCAATATATACAGTGAGAAAATGGTACAAATGTGCTACTGAACAGTTATATATATATATATAAAGAAAAGGACGACAGTGAAGTTGTGGATTGAGTCCTTACATGTCTTCATTCCTTTCAGGTGTTCTTTGTTATTTTGCATACTGTGAACATTAGATTATATGGTATAATAGAAGACAGGCATAATGTGAATGAAGCAGTAAAGCTGGAAAATATAAATTGGCTAGCTTAGGCTGTACAAACACAGTACATTGAATATATTTGTCCTTTAAAAATTATTTTAAGAAGTGCAATGTATGTAGTCTGAAAGGTCCATATATCCATGATAGACCATGAGATAATGAAGAATGCTGTGTGTTTCTAGGTGGTTGTAGCAAAAGCAAGTGTGGTGCAGCCTAAAACCTGGGAGCTCCTAACCCTGTGTGTTCCTATGAGTAGTGTTGCTTCTGCAGGGAGGCAGCCGAAGTGTGTGGCATTTGGGTTCCCTCTATTGGTTCAACTTAAAGCCCTGTCCATTAGCTTGTGTGGTGAGATGGTATTCACAAAACCCCCTGAATTACCTTTCTTTGTGGTTACATTTTGGGATCTTATGTAGTTAGCACATCTGCAAACCACTCCTCTTTGAAAGGTCTGTAAATGTACACCTACTCCCCAAATGAGCCATTCAGAAAATAAGCAGGTACTTGAAGTTAAATGCATACTTAAATGCTCTACTTAATAGGAGTGGTGAAGGCATATGCTTCCATGCTTTTCTGAATGAAGATCTTACTGATGACTTTGTCACCGGGCAGTTAAACAGGCAGTACTCGACACTTCACAAACCATTACCTTGACTTTGTCACCGTCTCTAATGTCATTGTCTATACAGCCGTGAAAGTGGCACTGTCAGGCATTATGTGAAAGCAATAACAGTCTTCAGTTTCTCTAGCGTTTTTTGAAGGCTTCATGAATGAACTGTAGAAGTAAGGAAAGACACTGGTTTAAAAGCAGAATTAGAACTCCAAAACTAACTTTTTTGCTAGCTTTTCTCATACCTGTGGGCAGGCGATTCTCTCTCCCTCTAGCCTTATGAACTGGTTTGAGTGCTGGAAGGCACTCAAATATGAAGCAGCATGAACCTATCAGCTGTAACATTACTGTGTTACAAGGGGCAGCTAGAGCAAGGATAATACTTGCTCTTTCATGTCTATACCTTTAAACATGCTCTTCTGTAGTCATTGAAAGGAGTCCTTTAAAATAAAAGTAAAATCCCTCAAGCCTGAGTACCAAATAGATTTGAAATTACTATGTTCACAGTCACCTAGTTCTTGCACTTTTGTCTAGACATGTGTATTGATCAGTGTTTTAGAGAGTGCAGGAGTGGATAGATTTCTGCTCAGACCCTGCACCACTGCTTTGTGTTCTTGCATTTTGTGTTTTACTGCATGAAAGGGAAGAGAAATCATCCATGAGCTTCCCTTTATCATCTAGGTCTCAAGTGGAGAGGACTCCGTGGGCTATGGTGGTGTGGCAGTCTCCCATAGTCCCTGGGTACAGGGGCACAGCAGCGTTTAATCTGATCCCTTTATAGCCTCTGGCCTCTGTGCTTCTCTTTCTTCCCCTGCAGGGAATGGTCAGGTGGAAAAGGTACTCTGGGCCCTGTTGTCACTTACATGGTTGCTCTTATTCTAGAAGAATTATATCGAATAACATATGGGCATGCTTATGTCCGAATCTCCAGTTCTGACAACTCTTAGCTCCTCTTTAGAGTTGATCTGGAGAAGAGTGACATTGCTTCCAAGCTGTGCTTTGCTGTGTTCACCTGAAACAAATACCATTTCTGCCAAAAGGTTCCTACTCCTCAGTTAGGTGTTGGCAACTCAAAAACAAGTGCTAATTCCTTTTGGCTGCTGGTATAGCTGTAAATGTTTTCCCATTGTTCAGCCTACTGTGTGCAAGGTACAGTGCATGATTCCATTGGAAAGTCTCTAAAATAATATATTCCCTACATAGAATCTTTTCCAGACATTTGCTTCCTAGTGTGCATTTGGTCCTTAGTCCTAACAGTCTTAACTCCACATCCCACAAAGTCAGGGCAGGATTTTGCGGAGACCACTTAGAACTGTAAAATATGAACAGCATGCAGTTTGGAGGTGGAGAAGCTTATTTTTCTGTTGGCTCTTATGTAGAGCAGAGCCTGTTCTCCCTGAAGGACTGCACAGTGCAGAAGTTGTGTGTTACTCCTTCAGGCTCTCCTATCTCTACGCCTGGCCTCACTTTGGTGGTAGTGCCCTGAGGGGGTCATCCATCAGCTGGGAACTGGAAGATCTCTTCTGTGTAACAGCAGTGCTCTGCTTGGTGCTGATACCTCTAAATCTAAAGCAGGACTAAAGGGAAGAAAATGGTACAGGTAGACCAGCTGCCAGATGGAAAATTATTTGCTGCAATGCTGCAGTTGCAGAGAAGGAAGAAATGGCCAGTTACTTTTGAATTGCCTGTTTTTTGATATAAGAAACATATTTGTAATCTGCCTCCTCAGTACAGTGATGTGATGAGAATAAAAGGCAGTTTCTGAATTCTATTCTTATGCCAAATTTTATGTGATATTTTGAAATTGTTCACTTGTTTTAAAGAGATAGAAAATGTTTTAGAATTATTTGAGGGGATTATGCAGGAGGCAAACCAGCATCTACCCAGCAAAATAATTATGTCGTTCAGTTGTAAAGAACTTAAAAACTTCTAAACCCTGCTCCTCTCCCGTCTCAGGAAAAAAAGGAATGGTAGAGCTTGGTCTTCTATGGAATTGAAGTTCAAAAGTGCTTGGATTTATTGCTGCTTCAGGCTTATCTGAATCTGAACTAATCCTAATAAAACCAACAGGATTTGATCAACAAGAAATAGGAATCATATGCTTCTAAATCAGAACATATGGCATTTAATCAGTGCAGGGACCATGGACATGGAATGTTTATGGTATGTAGTGGAGCAAGGGTTGAACAGCCACCCACAAGTGGGAAGCTGAGACTGCGCGATATGGTCAGTGCTGCAGAGCTCAGTAAGGTTCAGCAGCACACAGTGCCACAGGTTCATACACAGGAGACTTCAGGTAAAAATCCTAGAAATCTCAATGCAGGATGCCCCCAGGTATCCCTGTATCCACTTGGTGCATGTGTCCTGAGTTTCAGCTTACCTATGCTGATGCAAGTTTAGAGTACTTTGGTGTAAGTCAATGAAATACTAGTGATGTGCCATGAATATGGCAGAATAATTTCTACTGTTTCAGCACTTTTTGACAATGTGGTCGCAGCTACTTCTGATGAGAATGCTGCATGTTGTGTGAGGAGCTTGCTCTGCTAGGTACTTTTTTTAAAATTTTGAGCTCCAGAGGAAAAAATCATAGATTCAAAGCACAGTAACTCAGATAAAAATATATTTTTTTAATATGGCAGCTATGTTTGGAAAAAATTTCCATATTTATGCAAGTTTCCCTACAAAATCCAAAGAGAAAAAACATTGATGGAAAGTTTTCTGTGAAGTGCATTTGTGAGAAGATATGACTTTTATAAAATAAACTTTCCTCTGCTATAGGGTGACAGTAGTGAAAAGAATGACCTTCTTTCAGCAACTCAGAAGAAAAAGCCTTAATGTCAGCTGTCCCCAAAAGATGTGATCTCAGAGCTTTGACAGGAATTCTTACAAGTGCACTCTCTCCAGAAAGTAAAAAAAACCTGGCTGTTTCTGTTACAGATTTCAGTGTTGGCAGACTTTAAAAATGTTCTCTGCCCTCCTGGACTCTGCTTAGCTGACAGTTCTGCACTTTTTTCTTTTCAGAACAAGTGCCTGGATTATCTACACAGACAAAAAAAAAATCTTATGCTATTGTGTTAACTCTTTGTACCCACCATGGGAAACCACCTAGTTTGAATCAGGATATGAGCAAGTCAGGTATTCATAAGAACTTTATTCCCCATACTCTCTCATATGAGTGAATGGAAGGGGACTGGAGAATAGCATAAACTTACCATCAACCATGAAAATCCTCTAAGCTAATTTGATAATTTTTTTTTTAATTTGATATATGTTTTTTCTAGGAATTCCATCCCTGGTCTTAACTTCGATTTATTCGTGCAAACCTTATAACAGTTTGTATGACATGGTGCTAATAAACAGTTTGGAACAACTCTATCTAGTGCATATTTTACACTGTCTGGTTTTGGTGGGATTTTTTTTTTCTTTAAAATTATTATGTGACAAGTTGTCTGGCAACTTAGGAAATAACTGGATAGTTAAACAATGTTGGCATTGAAGTCTTGCTCTTAAAGTTTTAGATTGTTGTGAAAATTATGGAACGTTGTTATTGTGGTTAAAATAAGAGCTCCTTGCCATCTATGCAGTGATATTGCCATAAGGAAACAGGTATATTTTTCTGCTCCAGTTTTGTCATATATTATTCATATTATGTTTGAGAAGTAAAATTCATTCTTCAGCAAATGCTTCCCATATGAATTTTATCTGTTAATTACTATGAAAATCTTTTAAATTTTCATTGTTTTTTCATGCTTGTTCAGTTAGCAGAGAAGGATATTTTTTTAGTTGTGCTATAGTTGCAATCAATCTTTTAATGGGAGGTGAAACAAAACCTGCATGTAAATAGTCTTAATCAACAGACTGTGAATGAAATCAGGTTATGTGAATGTTAAAAATAGAGAAGGCACAAACTAGAACATTTTTTATGACATTTTTCTTAATGTTTCGTAGAACTTCAACCTTTTCCATCAATTGCTTTTTTGCTAAAAAAAGAAGCAAATAGAAGTGATTAAAAGGTTCTGATAGTTCTTTTGTGTGAATTAGTGGCCTACATATGATTTGACATAATTTGATTTGGCCATATTTGTAACATCTCTTTCTCTTCCTGTTTTGGAGAAAGATAAGGATAACTGTTCGTAAAGCACTATGGGCAAGAAGCACTTTCCACATCCTCTAGGCAATCATATTGTGCCTTGAAGCATGATTAACCTGTCACATTGTATAAGATTGCATAGGTGAAAATTTTATTGAATTTGCTTTCTTTAGTGCCTGAATGCAGCTTAATATCTCTTACCTAGTGACTTGTAGAACCGCTAAATCCTGATGTTGTGATGCTAGAGAGACACAGGTGTGATGTTTTGAACATGCATAATAGATCTTGGATCTTCTACTGGAGTTTGGGGTAAATGTAAAACCTTGCGCAAGACTGACACAAGCTTTGTGTTTTGGTGAGTTTTCATTTGTCATATTTGTTCCTTACTGGTCTGTCCTTCCTAGCTGTTTTTTAATTAAGAGAGAATAGCACTTCAGTCAAGGCTGTGGGGGTTGATGTGGCTGACTTGTTCTCATCACCCCCTACTGGTGTCTAGCCCTGTTTTCTTTCCTTATCTCTCTCAAATTTTGTTTGAGTGCTGTGAGTCCAAATCTGATGAACTATTACAGATGCCTAGGAAGCTCTGCATGCTTCTGTTCTGGGTGTCTTGATTTCAAAGGATACCTCCACCTATTGTTGGGATTGACAACTCTGTCAGTTGCTTGCTTATGGGTGAAATGAGTCTCTATGTAAGACGTGTGAGCCTGGCTGGATGCACTCACCCTGCGTTCGAAGCTGGTATCTCACCTGCACAGGACAGCACAGCCCCATCAGCTCTGTGCCCCAGCTTTGGAGACCCTATTGCTGACTGAGAAATTGTGCAAATTGTTCTCTACGCTCCAGTAGGTTCACATGGGCATGGAAGTACTTTTCCATTAAGAGAGAAAGAGTAGATGATGCAGTTCCTACATGGAAACAAAGCACAGGAAGAGAAAAACCACAAGAGCAACTTCAAAGCAGCTTTCTTTCCTTGTTTCTTCTGTAGGGAATGTTGGGTGATAAGTAGTGGCCTGTTCATTTTTTTTTTTTTTAACATTTGGGGATTCCTGGTCTGATATTATGAATGATAATTTATCAGGATCATCTGGCAAGTTGTCAGCATACTGACTACCTCCAGTGCAGATCTGAGTTGCAGAAAGGGAAGACTGCTGGAAAACGACAGGAAAATGCGAACAAACGCCAAGCATATATTACCTTTATAGATTTAGGCTATACCTGAAGATCATTCAGCTCAAGTAATCTTAGAGGTTGCTAGTGAGTATAGTGTATGGACTGTCTTATTCTAATGTGTGTTACAATTATTATGTTGTAGATAGGGCTCATTGCAATTTTAGTATCAGAGAAAGAGCACCCAAATTAGGTTAAATTGAGAGATGGCCATGCTGTAATCACCACTGAGGTAAAGCTAGGTTGCAGCGTCATGAGTAACATACCACAAATTGCTACAATGCCCAAATTCTTCTCTAAGCTGTATAGTACTGCAAAATGCTAACTAAAGCATTAGCTTGGTTTTCATTAGTAGTATCTAAATATTTATTCTTAGGTGAATTGTACTGGCAAGACACAGAGTTTGTGCTTCCAAATGTGTATCTTTTTGGAGTATGCCTGGTAGGCAGGCACGTATGTTAAGAGTTAACAGATGCTGTGGATGCTGGAGAAATGCATTTATTGTAAAGTCCTTCTTTGCTGTAATTACAGCTAGGATAGCAACCTCCAGGAAGGTATTAAATTGGGTCAACAGCTAAAAAGGCTTGAGAAGAGACATTGATGACAGCAAGTGGTGCATATACAGGAAATAAATGGCAGCGTGGTGCTGGGTGCAATAGGCTTTTAAATGTTGTAAGGGTGTCATTAGCATGTAAGTAATAATACATTAGAGAAAATATGGTTATCGTGAGATGATGAATAATTCTCACATGCCTTAACAGGCATTAGACTCAGAAGACTGCTTCTAATCCTATGGGATTGATTATTCTGTAGTAGCTGTTTTCCCTGGAATCATCTTGTACAGTAGCTATTATAAAATATCTTATTATCATTACTTGAAGAAGCTATGCAGCTGAGTGCTGTCATCACTAAAAGACTGCTAGTGTAAGCTTTTCAGACATTTGCTTGTCCTCCCATCACCCCATGCGAGGATCTTGCAGAGCCAAGCTGAATTCTGGTCTGTGGTTAAAAAGTAAACAAAAATCCTGTTTCAGATGTTCACATCCATGTGTAGGGCAGAGCAAGGCTGTTGCTTCAGATTCATATTGCACAGTAACTGTGGGACTGGAGTTACTGAAATAGGTCGATTTTTTTTTTTTTTTTTGACTGGAGTTAAAATAGATTGACAAGTAATCTATTTTAAAGGTGAGGAAGAGTCGCCTGCCTTGGGGCTGCCTTTCAGAGAAAGAAGATAAGATTTTTGTCAGAAGTAGAAATTCAGAGGAGCCACAGTAGATAGGGTCCCACCAGATAAGTCACTGGGACTGAGCACTGTTTGCTTGCCAAAGATAAAAAAATTGAAGTGCTCTGCATTTACAGGCAGCTTGTCTCTCCTGCGACTTGTGGGAACAAGGGATGTCTCAGCAGCTCTGTTAATGAGTTTGAGTGTTTTTCTGGACTGATGGTTTAGTATCTGGGCCTACACCACACCTCCAGCACCTACTGACCTTTACCTTGCTGAGATCCTGGCCTCTCACCTTTGTTCTCAGGCTGTCTGCAGCCTTTCCTGAAGCTGTGGGGTGGTGGGATTCCAGGGCAGCCTTTACCTTGTTAGCCTGTGCCTGCCTCACTCTCACCATACCCTTTTCATTTGGTTACTTCCCAGTGAGATCTTTTCTTCTGTTTACTGCTGATGTGTGTTTGGGGCTCATTAATAAATGTGAATTTTCCGTATCAGTAGAAAAGGTCTGTAAGTGATCTTGGACAGCAATATAGATCAGGGAGGAGCACACTGTGCGGAACAGCTTGGGCCTCTGCTGCACTTTTCCCTGCACTTCCCCCCATGCTTTATTTTTATTTATGTCCAGTAGTTAAAGGATGATAATAATGTACATCCTAATACCTTTCTGATGCTTCCTGCAGCATCTGAAACTGCCAGTTTTGCAAATGCTGCACTTATCATGAATGACTTGGAGAGGAGAGGGTTGCTTAGACTGTTTGAATAAGCCCAGTGACACAGATACTGTTTCATGTAAGTTGCTTTTGATGTTGCTCATAGAAATGTGACTAAGAGCTCCAAGTCAGACACAGTGTAGGCAGCCTATGTGCAAGGTTTCCTTCCTAGCCCTGGCAATGCATCTTAATCCTGATTTTCAGAAATTTCCTGTGCAATTTCAGCCTTGGACTTCCTCCCCATCCTGGCCATTACCAGGCATGTAAACATGCATACATGTACACTGCTCTGGCAGTGTGCCTCCCTTGTGCCACATTTTTATTCCAGCCCAGGCTTCCAAATTGATCTGCCAACATAACTTGGATCTGATCTGCAGCACAGCTTATTGCTGCTCATAAGCCACTGCTGATGTTCAAGTCTGCAGTACTGTGACAGAGAACGCAATGTAGATTAACGTGGAGAGGAAAAGGGTTTTATTAGCCAAAATTAGCTTAAATGTACACTTACTTCTTAAAGTTGTAACAAAATTTTAATCAGTAACGGCAGGGCACTGCTCTTAGGTAAGGGTAAGAGTTGTCCAGAAAAAATGCAATGCTGAAATTTATGCTGATAACAAAACGAAGCAGAGTAAACTTAAACTGTGTGCTCACATGTTTGTTCTGTTATTTATGATCAGTGACTGTAGCACAGAAAATGGAGAAGGGTGACGTTGATCATTTACAGTGATCAACAATTAGCAATCAAAACAGTGCCAAGGAGAGAGAAAGTGCTGCTGAATAATCAGTAAATTTGGTGTGATTTTTGTTTTGTGCTCTGAAACCTTGAGAAATCACTGTATGTATGCGTGGTTCAGTTCTTGTAACTGAAGGACAGAAGAAATCCTGGGAGAACCAGCTGGCTTTCCCCTGCATGGTGAAACGAAGCATGGGCTGGCTTTGGGCTTTCCAAGTCTTGTTGAGAGACACTGGGTAAAATTCTAGCAGAGAAAAAGACCTTGATTTTGATTTGCTTTGCTCTGGTGTACTGAACATTGCCAGTAGTAATAGATTCAGCCAATATGTTTTCTTAGGCCAGTGTGGCCATAGGAGATTGAGTGGTTTTTAAATTGTACTTTCATGCAAATGTGTATAGCGCTTCAAAGCTATACAAAACTTCTTTAACTCTATAATTTTCCATTAAATGGAAAAGTTAAAATGTATGCTATTGTCAAATGGACCAGAGTTTGATAGCAGCTTCTGTTTTAATGTACTCTTCAATAGTTTGAGGTATCTTTTAAAATAAGCATGCAGTTTTCAGATGCTGCTTTGAATGAGGAAGTGCCTGTTATCTAGGTGTTGAATAAAACAAGTGTTCAGGATAATATAATGCATATGTAACTACTTCCTTTGCTCTCAGTGTTAAAATGAACACTTAAAGTAAAAAAAACAAAACTCTAAGCTGTTTAGAGTGGGAAGAAGCTGACAGATATGGAGTAGTGACAGCGAAAATAACAAAATACAGAACAAAATACAGCACTTTTCTCATCATCTGAGCTGTCGGGAAGAGATGTGACCAGCAGTCTTGCTGTAATCAGATAAGAAGTCTCTTCTCAGAACGTTGTCATAGACCCTGCTGCCAGATCTTTGCCAAAGGCAGTTCATACTGTTATATATAATTGAATAATTCGTGCCCATAAAGTTGTATGTATGCGTGTATGAAAGTATTAGACTAAAATGTTTGCAAGACATGCTTCTTGCTAGCCACATTCCAAGCCGAAGAAGGTGGTTACAACACCCACCAACAGTCCTGGAAGAGACATTAACAATTCTAAAGATGTGGCAGAACCAGAGATGAGCTCTTCCTGACTAATACTCCCAGCCATCAGCACCTGATAAGATATCTGATCTAGATAACCAAGATCAGCAAGGAATTTTCACTCCACCCGGGTCCCTTTAATAATTATATTATATTATTAACATTAATAATTCATCACCTTCTGGGAACAGAAGAGACTTGAATACATTGGCCTCGGGCAAAATAAACTATATAAACCAAGCAGACTAGAACACCATTGTGAACAGAGGGAATCAATGCCATAGAGGTCAGATCGTTGTTCACCCAGTGCCGATGCCCAGGCTTGACCCTGCTCCTTAGATTGTGGCTTTTTAGTAATAGACTAAATTTATTGTCAAATATTTTTTTTTTAAATTAATGAATTGGCTCATGGCATTTATAACAATACATTCCCCGCAAAATGCACAGCTAAAGAAAATGAGCAAAACTCTGAAATGGGGATTCCAAGGCAAAGACTTGATTAGTGCTAGTGCAGGCTTTTTTTGATGAACTGAAGATATTGCTCAGTTAAAGACTTTTACTTGAGAGAATTGCTGAAGTTGTGTAGCTCAAAGTTCAGGTGGCTGGAGGCTCTAAAGGAGGCTGAGACACTGAGAACAGCAAGGCATTTGGGTTTTTTCCAATCACTGTGCAGAAGAGATGTGCCCTCTGTGATACAAGAAGATCCTAGAGATATGCCGTGATTTGGGTTTTTTGTGAGTCTGCTCTCAGCTGGTAGGCTTTCTCCTGAGGGAGAAGATAAGTGAATGGTCCAACAAGGCAGACACACTTGCTCTACTTAAATCTACCTAGCCTTCTGAGGCTTTCAAGTTACTAAATTTGGGGGTCGTGCCACTTGGGAACCAAAGTTACCTGATTGCTGTGACTCACTGCTTAGAGGCTGGTGTTTCCAGAGTCACCTGCGCAACAAGAGGGATGCTGACAGCCACATCTACCACACTGACTGCAGGTGGTTCACAGCTGGAAAAGAGGAGAGGTAGTGAGGTAGTGGTTTTTAGCTAGTAAACGATTGTCTTTCCCTAAAACACCACTGCAGTGCTAGAGGTCAGAGCTAGAGGAGAAGCAGAAGATGAACAAACAAAAATTCTGTCTGTAAGTGTCCAGTGCACATCTCGCACCCTCACCTTGCTGTAGCCTGAGCTTGAAGGGAACCTTGCTAGAGTGGCTGCAGGTGTTATTACTCTGTGTTACCCTCTGCACAAGAGACTGGAAAGAGTATGTGGTCTCAGCCTTAATTGCACCTCTTCAGAGCCAGTGTAATAGATTAAAGCTATTCTAATGTGGTGTTTGCACTAAGCCATAAGAATACAATCTGCAGTCTGATCTGCATCTGAAGACTTTTCTGGAGGGAATTTGCAAATCCTATCATACCTACAGCTGAGGGCACTGACATGCTAAACTGCTGCAGCAACCCCATGCTATCTGCAAATGTTCGTCTTTGCTCAGGGAAGATCATGAGCTTGCAAACACCAGGCAGCTGCTCAGCATGATGGGATGGAGACAGGGCAAGGCAATGCAAGAGCTTTTCCTTTGCCACACAGTGCTATGGCTAGGGCAACCTGCCTCTTTCAGCTGGGACATTCCTTGCAAGAGAAATACCATTTCTTCATTTCTTGGAAGAGCCTGTCAAAGGAGCTGTGGAGAGCAAAGCTGCACAGAGGGCTTGGCCAGGCACCCTGCAAGAAACTGCTGCAGGGATGGCATGGCCCCTTGGAGGGCTTCAGGTTTCCTCACTGTGGCTGTCTCCAGAGTGCTCTTGTGAAAGGCTGATTGCCTGAGCAGCTGCACCTCATGCCCTCTTAGGTAACAGCATGTGCAGAAGTATTTAGTTTTATTAGCTAAGATAGTTGCTGCTAATTAAAGATTGTAAAAAGCTTTCAAATTATGTGCAAATTGAGTTTTCTTTTTAAAGGCTGTGATGGAGGTGTGTTGCTAATTAAAGATACTTAGCTTGGCTGTGCAAGTGGCATTTTATGTGCCTTGTCTGTGCAGGAAGCTACATCCATTTCCATTAGCTGTCCCACATGCATGAATGGGTGAGTCAAACTTGATTCATCTGCATGAATACATGCAGCAGGTTCAAACAGGACTGAGGAGACACAGCCTGTTCCCAGGGGCCCAGTATACCTGTGGCAAGAACTGGGGTCCACCTTGTCCTTATCCAGAAAGGAGTGCTTTTCTTTTTAAGAGGCTGGAAATGCTCACTGGCAAAAAGCCACCAGTCTCGGGGAGCTGCTGGAAGGGTGGTGGCCTTTCTGCCTCCTTGAGGCTGGCTGAGGCAAGGAAAGAGCAGGGATGGTGAAAGCCCAGGGCTTGCTCCAGCTTTTACCTGTTTGAGTGATATTTGGGCATTCAGTTTTAATTGTGTTGGGGAAGCATCTTTAAAATCCAAGAGAAGATGAGCAAGTAATTCTCCTTTTTATGTCTGATTGCTGTCTGTGACTTGAAGCAAACACCAGGTTTAATTCCCTGGCCTATGTCCAAGACAGGGAGGCTCTCCATCTTCTTGGGGTTTGCTTTTCTGTAGCTCTTCACCCAGCTGTGAAGGTCACTGAACCAGGCAGGTAAGGAATAGGTTTGTAAGGCAACTTTTCCAAAGTACAGTTTTATGCTCACTGCTCATTCCATTAATTAGAGCAAAAATCAAACATTCATGTCAGTTGCAATTAGAAATATCCCTGCACTAAGTTTTGGACTCCCAGAGCTAATAGTAATAGCAGTTGGTGTTATATTTGTAGCTTGCTTATGCCTTAGTGATAAGACCTAATTCATAAATGCAGTTTAGTGTAATATAGGTACTAAAAGTTTGTAAGAAACAGCATCCTCTAACATGCACAGTCACAAATTATTTTAAAAATCATACAGACAGATAAAGCTGAAGACATAAGATACTTCTCCTAAATTTCTGTTTTAAAAGAGAAAAACATCTAAGTCATGTGTTTGTTACAATTCCTTGAGATCCTTATTGAGAAAAATAAAAAGTGTAGAAGGGCTGTTACTGGTTTAAGAGGCCAGATTGACCTGAGACGGTGCAAGAAAATGGAGCATAAGATTGATCCCTCAACAGCCTGATTTAAGAGACAGCATCTCAAGTCCAGCTGCTGCTTGCACAGCCCCACTTGATTGGCTATGGAGGGCAAAGCAGGCCAAGGGAGGGAGCTGGCAGAGGAGCTGTGGCTTTGTCCCCACTTGACCTCAGCTGCTGAGGCTGATTGGTTGAATAAACTGCAGGAAGGAGAGAGATTGCTCATTTTGCTTTCCACAGGAGGAAATGATGATAAAAAATTAGTAGACAAAGCAACAGCAACAAGGATAGGAATACAAGTATAGGAGGCCAAGTGCAGACTTTGAAATATATTGTCCCAAATTTGTGATCAAGGTCTCTTCCAGCATCCCACTGCTCACCTCTTCTATCTGCAGCCACTGACCAGGTATCTCACCTCAAAGAAGGGGAGAGAAGGGTATTTTATGCTAGTTTTGTTTCCATTTCCCAGAAGTCTCAATCTAAAAAGACACATTATTTCCATGAAGGACAGAGCTATATAGCAGCAAACCCCTCTTCATGCATACATCACTAAAAAAATAATTTAGAGCTCAGCAACTGAAGCATGCCAGAAGTTGCCTTTAGCATCATTCAGATGGAGCAAATGCACCAGGTTACACAAAACATTTTTGAATGACTGAAACATCATTAGTTTCAAATAACACAAGAAATCTGAGGAAGGCTGTAGTAAAGAAAAGTCCAACAGCAATTCAGAATAACACTACCTGTGGATAATTCATTTCTGTACTTCCCTATGCAGAACATATAGCAATTGTTGTTGCTTTAAGACTTTTATCAGCCAAAGCATAGCTGTTGGCAGTGGCAAGCAGTCTAGTTCAGTGGTTTGGCATGAATGTATTCCTGCCTCCTACTCATCATAGATCCTGATCTTTTCAGCTAGGTAATACTCAGCATACTGTAAATATCTAGTTAATACTTTGTCAGTATTTTATCAATAACTTGGTGCAGAAGTGACCTGAAATTTTCTATATGCCTGAGATTGACATATGTAGGAACAGTGCTGTGAGGAGTGAACAAACTGTGCACACAACTTCAGTGGTATGAGTTATTACACTTTCATAGAAATGCTCATAAACACTAATGAAATGCAAACTTATCAATTAAAATGATCAGAAAATACTTCGAGCTGTGAATGTAAAAATATATGGAAAAATCTAAGATTGTTATCATCAAGAGGAGTGTTTTTAATAAAAAAGGAATAACAAATTAAAATATGTTACGGTATTTTATGGAGAAAAGCTTAATGGCCCAATGCCTGTTGAAACTCCCGTTAACATGAAAACCCTCTCAGAATTAAAACCACTGAAAGATACTACAACTGGTAACTGAGCAGTTAATTGCTCTCCAGCAGGGAGGAGCTGTTGGAGATGTCACAAATTTAGTGTCTCTTCTTCTTAAATCTGCCACATGAAAAGGTGATGTGAAAATGATGGTGAATGTGGGGCACATACCAGTGTTTATGCTGTGTGAATGGGTATTTCAGCAGATATTGAGTAAAACTGCAAATATGGATTCCTGCAATGTTTGAAGTCTCCAGTACTGTTCCCTTAATGATAAGCTAACATTAGCTTGGAGGTACCCAGTGTCACTTACCTAGTAAGGTGATAGTTCCTTTTTCATTTGTTATTAGGGTATGAACCATGTATTGTTCATATCGAAAACAATGTAACTTTTGCTATTCTCTGAAGCTGAGGGAAAGCTCCCTGTGAGTTTCTCAACAGGTAAGCAAATGCATTTTAAATAATGAACTCTGACAGTTTGTCTTTCTGTTCAAGAATTTGTCCTCTCCTGTGCCACAAATGTTTTTAAGCAGTTGTCTTCCAACTCTGTGCACTACAACCAAGTAGAGCTTTTCCTGTGTCCCGATTCACAACCAGATGTGTTGGAACCTTGGCAAGGGCAGCAAGCTCTGAAGCAGAGACAAGAACATCCTGAACTGGGATGGAGGCATGTAACTGGTGCTGGTCTTAAACTGGGTGCGCTTTAGACTGCTGAGAGAGGAAAGGCATGTTAGGTAGTCTGGTGAGTAACAGGAACACAGCTTCTCTCAGGCTTGCATCTCCAAGTTGACTGCAAGTTCTAGCTGGAGCTGTTCCTATATATCCGGGTTGTGCATAAGGTCTGTCTTGTGTGCGTGCTGTCTGAAGGCAAAGTGGTGTTGAGGGCTCAGTGCAGGAATTCCCATAGCTGTGGCACTGACATCAAGGATGAACTCTCTCTGATACGTAACCACTTGTTTTTTGTAGAACTGTAGAGTTGTAATTGTATCTGATAGCTCCCATGCCCACCTAATGTGAGTGTGACAGTGGGTTCAAAAGCTGTACAAACAGCGAGTTTCAGATGGAGCATCAAGTGTATAAAGCAGGACTGAATAAGTAGCAGGTTTTAGAGCCCTCTCCATAATTGGTACTTCCCAGAGGGCTCTCCAAGATTGGGACTAGAGAGTGACAAGTTCTCGTACTTTCAGAAGAACAAGTGTGTGGTGGGGAGCAGGATGAGAAAAGAGATGAGGAGAGTGAGGCACTTGGACATAAAGATGCAGTGAGGTGGGGAGTAACTTCCTCTGAAGTCCAGGGAACCAGTGAAGAGGAGCTGCAGGTTCTGAAGTAAGAGAATCCAAATTCCTCTCTTTCTACATCTGGAGAGCAAAGGCAAAATGCTTGTGACAGTCACTTGTTGCTAGTAACAGGGTAGTGGGAAGGACAGAAGAAGACAGAAGCTAAAGAAGATGGGAAACAGCTAATACCAGGAAGATGAGCATTAAACCCTCAGGGTGACTTGAAATTCAGAGGCTGACAATGCAGTGATTGAGTGACGCAAACCTTTGCATCCAGGTATATTGAAGTTGATATTACATTGAAAAGGCTGTTACTGACTCCATGGATTTAGGATAGCAGCAGAAGTGACCAGACAAATGATACATGGAAGTTGGTGGCTAATCTTTTGTCTGAATAAGGACTATGAGCAGAGAATAAAGATCTATGATTGTTTTGGTTTTTGTTTATTTTGCAGTATTAGTTGCCTGACCTGAAAACCTGTTGGTAGCCTGTATATCAGAAGCCTAATTCTGATAACAGTGTTAAAAGTGAGAAAGCAGTCAGACCTCTCTGATTATGAACTTGATTCCTGAATGTGAAAGGAGGCAAATCAGTGTTGAATTTTTTTGTAGAGACCGACCCATCTCAGCAAGCATGTTGGAGAGCTGCTCAGGTCTGGGATGCAGTCTAGCATAAGCCCCTTCCAGCAGCTTATTTATGTGCTGGAAGACACCCGTAAATACCTGCTGGCCATGCTCACATTAACAGCCTGGAACACTCTCCAGAACGCCAGCTTTGAAATCACCATGCAGTGTGCAGTCCCCTCCTCTTCCGTCTGGCTGTTCAGCCATGAATTATTGATGGCCTTCCAGCCTCCTCTCTCCCCTGCTCCCACAGAGCTCTTGTGCACTGCTGAGCTGAAGCAGGTGCAGAGGCCAGCGTGGAGCCGGAGCTGCTGATCTCTGGGCTGTCGGGTCTTGTTTCTTTTCATGCATACTTCCTAGCACTAAGAGGGACCACTTGATATTGATACAAAACTGAAGAGGGCTTGCAGAGAATCTTTTTTTTTTTTAACTTTTTTATCCAGTTATTCAGCCATTACTAATTTTCTTATGAATGTCTTACTGGTGGATGAGAAACACAGAGCTGTGTCTTCCTGAGTTGACTCCACGTATAAGGATTATGTTGCCCCACCACCCTGGTTAAATAACATTTATGCAGTCTTGTGTTTCCTGCCTTTGTGCTTCAGACAGCTAGTGTTGTGAGACATGTTAGATGGAGGATAAGTGTCTAATTCCTGTTGTTTTTCACTAGTGTTGCTTTTACTTGGTTTTTTAAATGAAGTTGTTAGCATTAAGTACCAAATCCTGCTCACTCACTTTGACTTATGGTAAAGTAAATAGTGAAAAAATCTGTCAACACTACTTATTTCAGAGGACTTCTTTACTTTCTTAGTTAGTCCCATTTATGTAGAACATAAAGCATCACTTCTAAAGGAATGCTCTGTATTATAAATTGTGAAGAGAAGTAGTTCATGGTATACCCTTTGCATTTAGTTTTTCTTGTGAAAACATGAATAGGCCCAGCATTCAGCTGTGTGAGTAAAGAAATTTCAGTTGACTTATGCTCATTTGTATTTGAAGTTGGATTTTTTCACAGTGTATATGTGCATACATGCTTATATTTTCCATTAGCCAAGCATGCTCACACAGGTGAGGGTTATGTGTATCTGTCATTAGAGAAGCACTTTACTTCAAAAAAGTGTTCTTGGCTTTTTGCAAGTTGCAGTGTTCATGTATTAATAGAAGGATCCACATTTGGTCTTAACAAAAAAAGTCACATCATGTAAGAGCAAGAAAGTACTTGGTTTGTAGAAATAGAGTGGCGAGAGAGGAGAGTAACTGAACTGCTCTGAAGTGTTACTGAAGCTTTCTGAAAAGCTCATTACTCAATCTACCTGAAAAATAGAATAACTTTTTGGCTTCGGGAGCTGGTCAAAATGCAAAATGTTCATCAAAGCTACGTTGTAGCTTAAACATCTTTATCTGCCCTCTGTCAGCAGGTTAAGAAGAAAGTCCCCCAGAAGTCTATAATCAAGATGTTTAAACATGAAACATCTATATATGGTGTTCAGCTAATTAAAGGGACAGACACTAAAATAAATTTTTGCATATTTATTCGTGCCAATCTCTTCTACTAGTAGACAGACTAATAGCATCATAAGCTTCACGAATCCGGTAAGCAGAGTATACAGCAGCACTGAGCTCGGAGCCCAGCCATGTTTTTTTCAGCTGCCTGATGGACACAGTCCAGCAAGTCCAAGTCACTTCTCTTTCCCTATGATTGATGGTGGAGTGGCTGGTGCTGCAGGAGTGTTTTTTCCACCTGCCATTTCCTGTCACAGCACCGTTTTCTGCCTCAGAGCTGCAATCCAGGAGGGAGCAGTTTATCTGCTGCAGCACTGGTGTGAGCTGCCCCATTTGGCTTTCAGTTTGAAAGGACTCATGGTTACTGTGCTCCTATCCTTCTCCAGGAAAGGTTTCAGATAGAAGGCTCCTGAGCTGCTTATCTAGTTTTCATGTGTGGAAAAATGAATGAGAGTGAAATGTGCCACCATATTTTAATGCAAACAGCACTTACTACTTAGGAGCTGCATGTCCTCAGGTCCTTAGACAGCTGCACAAGTGAAGGAGGGAGGTAGTGGAGGATTAGGGGCAGAATCTGGCAGCTGGATCAAAAGATCAAACCAGGATGGATAAGGGGTACAACAGGTTGCTGAGAAGGGAGGAACATAAAGGAAAAAAATACTCGGGAGTAAGTTTCTTGAGTTTTTTTGTTGGTTTTTTTTTTTTTCTTGCTATGTGAGTTGGGGAAAAAAAGTTAAAGAAACCCAACCCACTGCTGTAGAACTACATAGTTTTAGTTTAGGGTAGAATTTATGGTTAAAAACGTACCATTTTTTGTGAGATGAGGAAGCACTAAATAAATTTCTTTGTGCAAGTTTTGTTCTTATCAACAAGAATAATTATCATACTTTTGTTTCTGTTCTTTTTTTGATCAAGCTGTGGCTGTATTGCTACAAAAAGTTAGTGCACTGAAACACGAGTTGCTGAAAAGCATGCTAGATATCTTTTCATCCTGTTTCAGAGCTATTTTTTTGCTTTGTAGTTGAACAGACAAAAAACTTGGAAGATAATACCTTAGAAAAAGGAAATGATAGAATAGGTAGACTTTGAATCTGCCTCAATTGTGAATAAATCAACACTTCAGTGACCTTAACTGGTAAGAAGGTAATTTTATAGCAAAGTGAAACCCCCTTATACTCTTTCCTAATGACTTACCATGAAACACTAGTGGCAGAGTTGGCACTAGTAACGTTTAATAGCATAGGGGCACAAGTCAGGCATGCTAAGATGTAACTCATTTGTATCTAAAAGTCAAAGTCACATTTCTGAGGATCCTAAGTGTTTTTATAAAAGGTGCAATGGGAAATCAATTTAAGCATCATAAAACAAGGATCCCACGGTATTTAGAAAACCATTAAAAGTATTTCCCATCTGTGTGTAAAATTGCTTTCATTCCATTCTGGAATGAGGAAGGTAAATAATTTTAATGTGATCTGTGATTTATATTGTAACTCTAGGTGCTTAGAGCTGATGTTTGTGTTGTTCTTAGTATGTTACTCTGTTTTCAGTAATTAAATCCATGTGAACTATGATCAAGTACCACATCTGTCTCTCAGCTGCCATTCTACAATTTAAAATAATCAACTCTTGTAGCATAGTTATATATTTAACAATTCCATCTTTTGGCATCAATCATTAACATTAAAAATGTAGGGAAAAAGATATTCTGGCTAACTACTCTTTTACAGCTGAAATGTATAGGCATTTAACATTTTTTTCTTTAATCAAACACTATTCTACAAGCAAAGTATTACTAGTACAGAAGCCATTGGTTGGGAAGGTAAGGTAGAGTTGAAGTCAAAACCGTGTTGTAGAACCAGTTGTTCCTGCATAATAAAATTTAGTATGTTTATGGTGTTACTACCTGTGCTAGATGTTTTCCCTCCATACTGTGAAAACAGAGCTAATTGAACACAAAATCCATGAGAAAATATGTGTGTGTCATGCAGAAGGATTATTTACTATTTATGTTTTGAAGCAAATGCTTTCTTCATTTGAAAGGAGGAAAATCCACCCGTGTGTAGATACAGATATCATATGACAGTGATACAATAAAGGGGAAGAGTAGCTGTTTCATATTCTAGAGGCAGCTCACTCTCCCTCATTTGTTCACATGCTGGAACAGCCACCAAGCTGTAGCCACAGGATGCAGTGTCTGCTGTTTTTATTCTGTCCTGTCCTTTCTCAGTGAATAAAGCAGCAAGTTGGCATTACAGAGCCAGAGATGGTCTTTTGTGTTGTCTGCTAGCAGGAGAGGCGGGCGAGAGTGCCTTGGGTTCTTGCTGGGCAATTCTGTGTTGTGAGCTGTGTCTTCAGTTGTCTCTTACACAGTCCCCTGGAGAGAATATTGTATCATAAAGTACCAAAAGTAAGCAATACATTTCTTTGTAGAGTTTCTGACTTCCAGTCCACATGTAGTTCTTCCCCATCCTCCCCTCGGATTAGAAAAAATACTGGTTAGATGTCAAGAGGTAGAAGTCTTTAAAATCAGTATCTCTGGCAGGGTTCGTTTTTAGCCATTTCTGCTCAAGAAAAGTGCATGAATGTTCTGCAGAGCTGGGACACCTATGAATCTCTTCAGAAAATTTTTGACAAGTACTGTAAAATAGGGGGTTAAAACAGCAGAGCCCTATTTGTGCATTATCTGCACTAAATGCCAGAGCTGAATCAAACAGCAGTTTGAGGCTGAGATTTGAAAACAAAGCTGATGTGGCATAATTTTTATTAACTGCCACATGTTTACTGCAATGTGTTCTTTGATTTATTATTAGCAGAAATTTGGAAAGAAAACTTTAGGAGTGGGGAGGTAAAATTTATATATCTTTTTATATGAAGAAAAACTATTCTTTTTCTAAGGCATTATAAATCTTTTTGTCTTTAGCAATATCATTACTAAAAAGTTCAGAGCTAACAGCAATGGAACCACTGAATAAATCATAAATCATTAAATTGGTGCTGAAGTAAATAACTTCATCCATGGTGAGGACTGTAATGGAGTTGTGGCAGAACTCATAACTACTGTTTGACTTGCAACACTTCCTTTGCCAAAGGGAAAGCACCAGTCAGTCTTGGCATAATAAATGGTAGTTTCAGTGCATGAAAATGTTAACAAGTCCTGTACTGATGATTGTGTTATGAGAATCATGTGCACTTTTAATGCATGCATTCTACTGAGCAATCTGTGAGGTTTGGGTTTTTCATTCTAGCAATAGCTGCTATCAAAGTCAAGGACCAAAGCACTTGAGTGGCTCCGTTAAAGAACCTCTTGGAGTCCTATGTTATGCAGACTTTCCTATCAGCATAATTTAGTATATTTGAATAAATGAATTGCCAAATAAAGATAACCTTTGTCAGACAGTGTGCAATCTGTTTTGATTAATGCTCACATTTTAAGTTTTATCTAATATTTTTCATTTTAGTACTGCTCACTAATACATCAGAGAGTGGAGTACTTGAAAAATGTTTCTTCGATAATTGCTAATTGCCCAAATGTTACCACCTCGCTAAGGAAATTGCATCTGTACTTTGCAGAGTGTTCAGCCATGGTGTGAGTGGACAGCAGTGGGACTGCTTTTTTTTTTTTTTAATTCCTTCCCAGAGCGAGTACAGAAAGTCTCACAGTGCTAAACTGTTCAACATTGTCCCTTTGTGGGCTAAACCAGGGTGTTTCCAACACTGGTAATCTTGTATGTATTTGTGGTTATAAACCAATCCTTTTTTTTTTTCTTGATAGATGTATTTAAAAGATATTAAAAAGCAATGTGAAGAAAATACATGGATTTAGAGGTATCAAAAATAATTAAATCTATATTCTTTCACTCTCTGACAAATCTTCTCAAAGCCTCTACTTTCCCTCTGTTCTGAAATTAAAAAAAAAAATACATTTTCTTTTGTAGTGGTATCTTTTCATCCTGATTGGGAACTTTGGTGGGTTTTTCTGTGTCTTTGCCTTTTTTTCCTGAGTATTTTTTTTTAATGTGTAAAAACAATATTAGAAATTGCAAGGTGACACTATCACAAGGAGAGGAAGAGAAACCAAATACAACCTTTTGATTGTGGCGAATAGGGTTTCATGTCTTTCCTGTAATTTATAAACTTCTCTGCTTTGTATCGTCAACAGCATTTTGGAGCAAGAGGCATGTAGCTTATCTTTATTGTGGTAGGGCATTTTGTAGTGCAAAGAATTAAATGATGCATGAAATGAGCTGTCACACTGTATTATATGTCACAGAGGAATGCTTGGAAAAAAAAGGTAGAAAAAGATTCCTGAAGCCCCACTTTGTTGTTGCTTTGAAGGAAAACACTTGGTTTTGTAAGCAAGTATATATATTTCTGCATGATTTATTTTAGGTAAGCCACAGTAGTCTGTCAAAATGGAAAGAAGAGATATGCTGGATGGTTTCCCTCATCAACTCATTAGGAAAGGTAATGGTAGAGATTTGGTGCCAGTGCTACAGCTTCCCTGCAGGGAACAACAAACCCCAACTTTTATGTCTCGTGCCGGAAATAACTTAGGAACTATTTCCTGCATGGCTCCAAGTATCTTCACTACTGTGGGAGAAGTTAGGAACATCCTTACGAAGCTTTGCAAAAAGAATAGAAAATGGTATTACACTGCATTTTTTATTAAATAATAATATTCTCAAGTTTGTCCTACATAGTTTCATCTTATTTTACTTGCAGTTGATAGTGGTTTGATGAAGCTCAGATTGAATAAAGAAGTCCACAGTGTAAAAGTCTTGTCTTATGATTCATATGTCCTCCTTTTCACTACAAATAGCTTTCTGCCCTTCCACAAGGATGTGGACACAAATCTTCCCTCAGCTGTGGGGTCTAAATCAAAGTGCAAATTCAGACCTTACCATTTTAAGTAGAAAATAGTCACTTTAAATTGGACTGGGGTTTTTGTTTTCTTCCCCTGTATGCAGAATAAGGTCAGGAATACAGCAGATAATTTTTTCCCCTTCAACTGCAGAGTTTGCTCCCTGTTAAAGATTTGTTAGTAGCATAGAAAATATATTTTGTTTTTAAAAAGTGTGACCCAGAGAACAATACAGCCTTCCCTGAGTGTTTGAGGTGATACAATGGTCATTGTTATTCAGACATTTAAAGATAGCAGTAGCAATGCCAAAACCCTCATTAAGCATCCACAAACTTCTTATCTGCTTAATATTTATGCATCTGTATTTCATTTCAATAAATAATATATTTAATGAAATACTTCAGAGCAGTTAGGTAGCAGTTGCTGCATTTTGTATTAAAGGAGAAAAACACTGATGAGGAACAACTTGTCTTTTTACCTCTGCTTAGCATTGTTTAAAGTAATTTTTGCCAGACTCAGGCCTTTTGCACCCTGTTGCATTGAAAGGCTCACTGTCACATGCCAGTGGTGCTGGGAAGAAGGAGGCTGGATAGTCCTTTCCTCCCCTGCCTTACATCAAAGCAGTCGGGATGGGAGGTGGGCAGCTCTGTGATTCCAGCTCCTGAGCAGGATGATAGGCCTTGAGAATATTGTCCAATTCTCTGATTTGGAAAGTGTGGATGTGAGTTCATTTGGGGTTGTGGATTTGTTTTGAAGTGATTTGGGTGCAGTCCTAACCAGCTCTTCATTTTATCAAGATTTGGGGGGCTGCAAGTTCCTGTGGGATTAGTGACTCAGCTCTGTGGCATTTTTCTGTCTGCAAGTGCCTCATATTTCGTGCTCCAGAAGAAAGTGAGCTTCCTCTTCGAGGACTATGTTTATAAATCTTCGGTTCAGCATCACATGGGGAGAGGGGCTGTTTTCTCATGCCAGGTCAGCAGCTATCCTACCCCTGGGGCCTCCTGTCACATATTTGTTTTACCACAGTGTAAAACTAAGATTCTTATGTGCTGCTTCTAAAGTGGCTTGAATAACTCTCCTTGAATAATGTTACAAATTGGAGACTCAACCCAATGGTGCTGGAAGATTTAAGATTTCAGAAGCTTTCTCAATTGTTTTAGAATAAAAAACCCCACAAGATTCAACATAATTTTGTCCTGCATGATAATGATTATTTGGTGGCCAGAACTTGGAGTGAAATTCAGGGTGTGGGAGTTAACCTCCAAAAGAAGACTCGGCAAAGTCAAAGCTGTTGAAACAAAACTTACTTCTGGAATTTTCCAATTCAAGTTGGTTTGTGCAGGGTTATTTTGGATGGCAGCAGAGTCATAGATTTGCTTCTGAGCATTCCTGAGATTCAGTTAATGGGCTTCACCCAGTGCCCCGCCCGCGGTGGAGTGGACAAGAGGCCCGAGTGCGTACGTGTGCGTGGGAGTGGGCGTGCGAGGGGCTCTGCCAGGTCATGGACAGCGCCCTGCCCTGCTGCAGGAGTCCCCATGGGGCTGTGGTAGCACATCTGCTCCGCTTCTCCTTCATCACTGGATGAGCAGTCTGGAGACTGCATAGTTTTACATTCAGTGCAGTGATGCAACAAAAGAGAAAATCTCTCCTGTTTCCATGGCAGCTCGTGCGTCAGACCCTGGCTGGAGTGAGGCAACAGGATGCTGTCAGTCCCTGCAATCAGTGACTTCAGTAAAGCACATCAAAGGAAAGCATCTACTCCTATGCTCCCCCAAACACCTCTTGTTATTAGAATATGGGGACTATGGTGCATATGTTACCTAAAGTGTAGCTCTAGATTTCTTGTTCTAACTTTACTTCTTTATATTTCAACCCATGCTGCTGGTTTGTTTTGATTGTCTTCTTTCTGCAGATAGTCATTGCAGAGCACTTCAGGTTTATCCAATCTTGCTGAGGATGGCATGGTCAGATGCAGTTAGTACTAGGTGACTGGTGACCTGTGAAAAATGGTCTGGGAGGTTACATTCTGTCACAAGCTGGCAGATATAAACAGCCCAAATGGTGCCAGCACCAGTGCCTTCCCTTAGCAACACTGTTAAAAGGACACAGGCACTAACTTCTTCCTTTTTTCCCCCCAGAGTGGTGATTCCTTCAATTCAGACAACACACTGAGAAACACTGTGTAGATCATTCCATCCTACAGGTTTCCTGGCTGAAATAATCTTTGCATTTATGTGTTTTTCTGTGCATAGATTTGCATAGTTTGTAAGTTACACAGAAGCCACATCTATTCAATAAATACTGTGTGGCAGAGGTGGTTTTGTTGTTGTTTTTTTTTAAGTGTGACTTTCTTCACACCTCTGTCACTATTCTGTGGCCACTTGGTTTCCATTGGAGTTTTATTTAAAATTCATATTGTCTTTTCATTGGATATTTATGATACTTTCCTACTATTTTAAAAAGCTTAACACTTCTGCTTATGGAATAAAGTAAATATTTGGTCTATTTTGGAGCTAGCCTTGGAAGGTTTCTGATTAGAGCAGTTGTTCTTTCAATGGTGTAAGATCTCTTAAGCTGATTATGTGGATATATGTGGCATCTTTGCCATAAATGTAGAAAGCACAGGGAAAAAATTCATCCCTGTTCACGAGACACTTCTGTTATGATGCATAGTGGAACAGAGGCCCAAGCATTTGCAACTGTAATTACAGTAGCACAATCAAAAAGAAAGAGTTTTTTATTTTTACACAGCTTTCTAACATGCCAAAATAGCTTCCTCTTTTAAGCAGTTATAGCTCATGTAGAAACTGAGCTCATCGGGAGTTGTCTGTCAAAATGTTTTTAATGAATAATTGAGTTTGCATAACACTGACACATTGATGTCTTTGGCTTCTCGCTGTTCACACTGATGAGCTAAAAAGCTTGAATTTTGGGGAGGGAGAAAATGGCATTAGTTCTGCTCGTTTGGAGAATTTCTGTTTGCTGTATAATTTGCTATGCTTTTTTTTTTCTGCTGAATATTAAACCCTGTTTTCCAACTGTGCATATAGTGCCTGAGGGGAATAGCTCTAGCTCTCATTTTCTCTGACTATGTTTTCTTGTAATGCAGTCCAGGCCTGAGCTGGGGGTGCTGTGCAGAGCTGACACTGTAGGCTGTGTTAGGCGAGGCACGGTCTGATCAAAAAACTGCTGCCTGGTACTTTCCAGACTCTGGTGTTGCACCTCAACAGCTGAGTGAGTGTCACAGTTTTTCCCTAGGGATTGTTTTGTATAATCCAATTGATGTGGTGAAACCTGTCCCTCTATGTGATCATTTGTGAGTAGATGCTCACTTTTGTGAAGCTCTAGCTGGATTAGAAGCAGCATACAATTAATCATGACAAATGCCTTGGTGGTTGTTCTTCACTGGTACCCTCCTATTGACAGTAGAGATATATAAGTGCTAAAGCATGTTACTAGTTTCAAGGTGACATTATTAGCTCTGTTTCACTGTCCCAATAAACATCTGAAGATTACAGTTAACACTCCCTGAAACACACTCAAAATTGAGGGAGATACGTGGTATACTCTGCTTTTATCTGAAATAAGCTCTAAAACTTAAAAAGAAGCAGAGAGAACTCCATCAGGAAAAGCACAAGTTCCACAAGTGGCCTGACCTCAGCTGTCGCTGGACGTTGGTCAGGTGGGAAGCAGCCGAACAGCTCTGTCAGCTGACACATCCGTGCTCTGCTGCCGTTTGGTTTTCCTGGGACTGTGAAAGGTTGTCAGAGATGGGGAGCATATCTTTTGTAGTTGTGTGGCATCTGCTATTTGAGGCATCCCAAGTCCTTGGATGTCTTTGAATTAAGTCTCAGCACCCCTGTGTAGCACAGTATTATCTCTGTTACGCAGGAGAGGAGACTTGGACAGAAGCAGATGATGCTGATTGCTGAAGGCCACACCACAATTCTCTGGCAGTGCTGCTCTGCCGCTTTCCAGCGTTGTCTCAGAGGCAAGGTTATTCTTTCTCCCTTGAGGGTGCCAAAGGGAGCTGTATAGCCCTTATTTTTCAGCTTTTTCTTCTTGTTTTTTGAGCAGAGTGAAATTGTCTGGACCAGTGAAGCAAGTTGGCTTCAGGCATCTTGTCAAATTAACTTTCCTTGTCTGTGCATGCGTGGGCTGTGTAGCAGGAGTCAGCAGGTGCAGAATGTACAGGCATACCAGCAGTGTCAGAGGCACTTATGGGAGTAAGAGCTGGCACTGTGAAAAACAGACTCTTTTAAACTTGTATTTCAGTAAAAAGATCAAATGTGCTTATAATTATTGCCATCATGCTAGCTGATAACAGACCAATCATTTACTCCATGTACCATCCAGCTCCCCCAATATGCACAAGAGCTGTCATTGGCTAGGTCAGAGAGGATCTTTGCAACTGCACAGTGCTCTCTCCGACCATATATATTTAATGTTGGCACTGATGAGTGATGCTTGGACACTCTCCAGCCACAGGTTAGCTGGTGACAGGAGGCCCCAGGGGTAGGGTAGCTGCTGTGAGTAATCAGACAGGCACCTGGTACATACTGAAATATTCAGAAATAGGCAGCAGGAGCTTTCCTGCAGGGTCCGAGGGAATATGTACATCTAACTCAGGTGCTAGAATATGAAAAGGGCACTGTTTTCCTCACTAACTCACAAAATAAAATGGAAAAATGGGACCGTGAGGGCCTCTGACATCATTATGTGTCACTTAGCCACAACTGAGTGAGTTGAGCCAGGGAGTTCCATGAGCTGCTGATGGTGTCTGGGTGTGGGGCTGTGTGAGATGGGAACTGCTAGCTTTTCTTCTCCATGTGTGTAACTTGATTTTCCCTCAGCATGTGACCTTCAAGGCCAACCTCAACCAGGGCTCAGCAAGGCTGTGTGTGCTGACTTGCAGCAGGAGGGGTGCCTGCTTTACCTTGGTGCTGGGAGAAAGAAAAGCTACTGCAAAGTTGAGAGTTGTTTTCTGTCTTAGAATGTTGCCACCTGTGGTTGTTACATTTGTTGTTGTATTATGACTTAGTTATTCTAATGCATCAACAAATGTAATCTTTTGTTCTGTCCCCCCTCAGGAATAAGACTTCTCATCTTCCAGTGATAGACATCTTGGCTCTGACACAAATTCAAGGTCTTCTGCTTTGTGCCTTCAGCCTCCTCAGGCAAAAGTGCTGATAGAGGAAAAGAAGGACTAAAGAATACTAGCAATATATGCATTAAATTCCCATCACATTCTGTGTAACAGAATATGCTGATAACCTCTCATAAAGTACCTGCAGTAGTTTATGTCTCCACTAATGTGGTCCTGAAGCCAGAAGCCTTTTTCAATGCATTGAGAGTGGGATAATGAGGAATGAAAACATTCTGGATAAATGTAGGGAGAGCAGACGTATCAGCAACCAGTCAGGAGGAAAAGCAGATCTAGTTTGTTAGGCATACATTACAGTGTGTAGCTAACAGTGACAGCAGATACATTAATTTCTCTGGCTTTCTTGTGGAGATACTCACCCAGAATCCACTTGGAGGGAAGAATAACAATTCCCTTTACAAAATGAGACTAGATTGAAATAGCAGTGACCCCCAGCATAGGAAAAAAAAACAAAAAGCATTGCTCATTGTTACCATGACTTTTATTGGGCAGAAGTTAGTTCACTGAAGCTTGCTCATTTAGGAGAGATAAATGAGGAATGCTTTGTCGCACTTTTTTCTGCCTCTTAGCCTGATGAAATGAGCTGTCCAAGAACTCTCATTCCCCATCTTCAGCAGGGGAAGCCTAAGGGGTATTTAATGACATGCAGAAGCTGAAGGGAGAGTCATTAGCACTGGAGAGTCTAGGTAACTCTCTTAAAAGTTAAGATTAAAAGCTTTGATGAAAATGACCTTCACACTTCATGTTCCCTCTTTGCTTTTCTCCATGCTTGAAGCTCTAATGATCACCTTTTTCTGCTTTGCCACTGTAGCGCTTATTTTGTTAAATATTTCCGTAGCTCAGCAGGAATTTGGATCCAGGGTAGTAGTATCTGCAAGCATTGGGTGGGTGCAAAACAAAGGCTGGTGTAAAGGGTCAGATCTTCTCTTTGTAGCGAACTGAACAAAACCTGAAAACATTGCTAGATACAGGTTTTTAATATGTTAATTAAAACTTGATTATAACTTTAAGGAAGTATGAAATTATCAGCAAATGTTTCTTTGAGTATGCCATGCTGTCCTCTTCGAGCAGGGCACAAATTTGCTGGAGAACACAAGAAAAGTGTATTGGGAATGGAAAGAGTATGTACAACCAGGGGCTTGTAGTCCTGTGGGCTATTGGGTAGCAGACTGAAAATCCTGGGCAGGCTGTAGGAGGATGGCATGTATATTCATGTCTGGATCAGATGAGAGGACAGGAGAGAAGGGAGGTGTGGCATTTGAGTAGAAAGGGAAGGAGAAAAGAAACATCCAACAATTTGAGATAAGGAGAGCAGTAACTGCCAGTAGTGTAGTCAGGGTAGAAGACAAGAGTGAGAAGGAGCCTTTTGGGAAGGAGTTATCTCTAGGGTAGCTTTGTTTATTTTTTATTTAAAAACACAGTAGATATTTGTAATTGTAACTGAAACTGAAATTAATGGCCCCATTTGAGACACCAGCGCCTGCCTGATTGATTGAAATGGGGAATAGTTTAGGTAAAAACAATATATATCTTTTGTTTAAGATAATTAAAGTTGTATTTTGCTTGAAATTGAAATTTTCTTGTAGAGTTAATGACATAAATCATACTGAGGTTCCTTTAGCTTACAGTGAGCAAAAGAGTAAAAAGTTTATTTTCCTGCATGGAAGTAATTATTATAGGTCATTTTTCATTCTGAACTTTTCATTCAAATAGAAAAAGAGAAAACAACAGTTTTACCAAATGTTACTCTTATGATTCTTGAAGCCCTGAAGGCATGGGGTACTCATACCACATTTCAGAGTAGTTTCCTCCTAATATGCATGGAAAAATCTTTCTCTGATGTCAGCTACAAGTACATACAGATGAAGACACATAAGTAGCTGGTAACACAGAGGGTTTTTCATTGTCCTGCGGAAACAGTTCTTAGTCTGGCTGACCTTCTTGGATGAAGTCTAAGACTCAGAATGGAGTCAGGTTCTTTTTGGTGGTGCCAAGCAGTAGGGTAAGAGGCAATAGGCAGAAACTGATGCTCAGGAAGTTCCACCTGAACATGAGGAAAAGCGTTTTTAGTGTGCGGGTGACTGAGCACTGGAACAGGTAGTCCAGAGAGGTTGTAGGGTCTCTGCCACTGGAGATATTCAAGAACCTGGATGCAATCCTATGCCATGTGCTGTGAGATGACCCTGTTTGAGCAGGGAGGTTGGACCAGATGACCCACAGTGGTCCCTTTTGGCCTGACCCATTCTGAGACTTTGTCCACGCTTCGCAGGCAGCTGAGCTGCTGTCACCCCATAGGTCTGATGTTGGAGTGCTGTAGCCTTGTAGGTCTGGGTTGATAACAAGTGATGCTGTCAGGCTCCTCTCAACAAAATGAAATGCTTTTTGTCCACCCTTTAGCAGAGCAGTTACCTCTCCAGGTATCAGAGATGAGCAGTTACTTCTCCAGATATCCTCAGACTGGAAAAAAGCCCAATGCTTTGATCAGCAAACAACTTTGCATAAGGCTCTGGCAAAAGGGAAAAGTGGTATTAATTTTCATAGTGATTTGTTTGTTGAGAAAGTATCATTATTCTATCACAAATTAACTGTCTAAGTACCCAAAGCTCATGTAATATGTTGAAAATGTCAGGGTATTTTCATCTTTGTGATTTTGTGATTTCATTCCCACTGAGAATTTGTTCAGGATGTGTTAAATTAAAAGTAATATATGAACAAGGTGTGAACAGTTCAATTAAGTGGTAACCTGAGGTTAAAAACACAACAATCAAATTCAGTGCCTGAAGTTGGCAGGGAGATTGTCTTACCACCTCAGGAAGACTTGAAATTAAACTTGTTTTGAAATGTGGGTGTTAAATCTGTGAAAAATACTCACTTGCATATGTAAATGAAGTGGCTTCCGATAGATGGGGAGAGCATGTTGAGCTCTAGGCTGCCTTTAGGAGAGAGGGGGGCCATGCTCCCATCATGTAACCTCTCTGCTGCAGTCCTGTTTTGTAGGAGGAAATCCTGTGAGGAGGAAATCTTTAGGTGAAATCAGGGCTGTGCTCCCTGTCTGGCTGCCCTGGGCCACCTGTCAACAACAGCAGGTGGGGCTGCGCTGTTGACTGTTTGAGCTAACAGAGACAACAGCTTTGGGGTTATTTTTGTGGGCCTCTGAGACCTTATTAACTTGAAGGGAGTTTTTGGAGACACTGAATTTCTACACTGTGCTTATGTTCAGCTTTTTGTTCTCCCTGGCATTGCCTTCAAGTAAATGCATGGTAAGTAGACTTAAGAGGAACAAAACCCCCTTCCCATTTCAGAGTAAGGAGGAGGAGGATTAAGCTCCTTCCCCTAGTAATTGGATCCTCTGATTGCCATTGCTTTTGAAGATGATTGTGTATCTTTCTGTATGTGATAGATTATGTGTGTGCATCTGTGAACTAAAAGGTAGCTTGGCTTTGAAAATCCAACAAGTTTTCCTTTATAATTGTTTTACTTTTGGTTATGTACTTTGTGTGCTGACCATGGGACATGTAGCATTCTAGCAAAGAAAACGAGGCAGGGGAAGTCCTGCAACTGTTCCATCTTAGACTCTTCTCAAGCCATAGAAAGTTGGTCTGAGACCCTTTGGAAAATGAAAGCTCTCCCAAGGTTACAGCATCGAGGATTCAAATGAATGTGGGAGCAGAGGGGAAAGTGGACTGGATGTGAACCTCCTTAAACTGGTTGAAGTGCAGTCCATTCATCTGTGGAGCTGACACCACCTTTCTATCACCCCTAGTCAGCAAAAAAAGCACAGTTGGAGTTGGATTGTCAGTATCCAACCATTGTCTTCAAAGCCAGTCTATGTTATCTCATGGTTTCTAATCTCAGGGTTTAAATTTGGGCAGGTAGCAGTGTCTCTACCTCCATGTTTGTGCAGTAATTCACATGGTATATTTGAAACCCATTTACCAGCAGGGCTCCAAAGCACTCATGGTATGTAAGTCTTAAAGTCACCATTTTGCATAAACCACAAAATCTTTCCTTTCTTTTGACAGATTGAAGACATCGTTACGAGAATGCAAGATGATAAAACAGGTGGAGTTCCTGTCCGCACTGTCAAGAGCTTTCTGTCCAAAATCCCCAGCGTGGTCACTGGTAAGAACCACAATTGGCAGAGAAGAGAATGTAAGCTCGTACTTGCTGGCTCAAAACAAACATACTAAAGCCACACAAAAGAAGGGATGTGAAGAAAAAAATGCCTCCCTTAGCTTAATTTTTCTATATGTTGTTCTGTTACAGGCTGAAGTAAGATTCCTTACACCTGAACAAAGATTCCTTAGTTCTGTTTTAGTAAACAAGCATTTATATTTCTTTGGGGTGAGTTATTAAAAAATGTTACGTAGTTTTTGTGGCTATCAGAGTATCACCAGTCAGAGTCATTCCCTATGACAGGGGTAGGACAATCTTAGGTAAGAGGTCAGGAAAGAAAGTTGAAATTGCTCATAACCAAATACTCTTACTGGACTGTGATTACAGGTAGAGGAATGTGAAGTACCTTTTATGCATGTGTGCTGCTTTGTTAAAGCTCTGTGTACAAAAGTGTGGGTGGTGCAGAAACGGGGAGTCAGAGTACAAAACCATTCCTCTGTGTATTTCCAGACAGAGTATCTTCCAATGCAATGAAGACCTCTGCCACTGATAGATTATGAGTTTATTCAGGGTGATGTAAATTTCTGGAGAATTTGTACTTGGGTTTCTGGTATCTGTTTTCACTGACTCAGTAGAAGTGTTCCTGAAGGTTCCTGGGGAAAATAACATTTATCTGATTTGAAAACTCATTCCATAAGCTCAAGTCTGCAATACACAAACTGGATGCCTTAAGATTGACTCAGCTAAAAGAGGTTTCTGATATTCTGGTTAAAATTCATAGCCTTAAAAAGGTAATTGATCTAGTGACCAAGCCACCACGTGTTACTCAAGAGGAAACAGCAGACCTCACAGCGATTTTAAAGCATGGTTGGCAGTTCTCTGGCATGATGGAAACTGCTCCCTTGCACTCAGTTCTGGAACAGAAGCTGCAATTGCATAGTCTTGAAATGGCTGGTTTTCACAATACAGAGAATTATGGAAAGATGAAGATAAAATAAGAACAAAATCTCTCTCTAGAGCCCATAGAAATTCTCATATTTGTAGGGGAACAAGCTCAGTACCATTCTCTTCAGGTGATTTGAAGGCAGCTCCCTTGTGACACACGGACAGTCCATGAAGCCTCTGAGTTTCAAAAGCATGGGAAAATGACGGCCCACTGGAGAGCGCAAAATTTTCTCCATTTGTTATTTTTCCTTTCAGATGCATAGACGTGCCTATTTGTAGACCAAAACCAAAACAAAAGTATATATTTTATCAGTGATTGACTGTGATAGATAGGTGAAGAGGCAGGAGCACCTACATTTGAATGGAAGCTGAGGACACTGGGTGTGTTCAGTCTGGGGATGGAAAAGGTGAAGGAAATGAGAGGCTACAAAGACAGGGTCAGATCCTTTCTCAGGAGTGCATGTTGAAAGTACCAAAAACAATCTACACAAGTTGCGAGGAAAGAAATCCCAACTAGATTTACATATAAGAAGAAAGTTGTTTATGGTCAGAGCAGGTGAGCATGGGCCCAGTGTCCTGGAGGAGCTGAGGAACCAGTAGTTTGCAGCTGTTCAGAAACCCCTGGGCCCAGCTGAACTGAGCAGTCTAACCTAACTGTGCATTTAGCCTTGCTTTGCGTGAAGGTTGGACTTGACATCCTTCAGAGAATCCTTCCAACCTGAATTACTCTTATGATCAGTGGATACTCTGTTTTAGTGCTTGTGTAATTCCACATGATGTCATGAACACAGGAGAAGTACTTGTATTTTCAAAAACTTTGTACCTCCTCTTGGGAAGAGCTCAATTCTAGACCATGGCATTCTCACATACTTTTTATTTCTACCTGAAAAATGGAACAGCAACGCTGAGATGTGATTTACTTGGCAGGCTTACAGTGACTGTGATTAACAGGGATTTATTTTTGCTTGACACTTCTATTGTAATTGCTTTTCACAGGAGAAATATAAAATCTTAAAGGAAAAGAAATATTACAGGAGTGCCTTGGTGCTTCGAACAGGCAGCTCTGTTTATAGTACAGTGAAGTGGGTGTTTGATTTAAAGTTTGAATACCAGGGAAAGAACTGCTCGTCTCTGTTTTGCTTTCATCTGTCCTGATGCCTTAGGTGTGAAAGAGGTATTGGGTGACAGAAGGAGAAGAAGCCTCAGGGAGTCATCAATAATGGTCCTCTCTTGACAACAGAAATCTGGGAAAAAGGATGAAAAATCTTTTGTTGAATGTATGTTGAGTTTGTGCGGGGATGCTGTGCCAAAGACACGTTTCAATCCACACTGGAAGTAGATTTGCATATCCCCTTTGCAGCCTTTTGGCTCGCAGTAGGTCAGTCAAAGGAGGATACATCACACCATTATCTTCTTGCTTAGGTCTTCACTTTTACAGGCAAGCCCCAGAGAATGTAAGTAGGATGGGACCAGTCTGTGTGGCACTTGTGTGCATGTGTCAGACATTGTCCAATTTTCAGTTTAGAGTATGAAATATGGAGAAAAATGCCTGAGGGCAGATTCTGAGTAGTGCTGTGATCTGTGCCCAGAATGGGTTGTCAGCCAATGCACATAATGGCAGCTGCTGCAATAAATGGAGTTGCACGTTTCTCTTCTAGTGAGAAAAAAATTTCTCACTAAAGCTTTTGTTCCTGTAGATGAATTTTTAATTCTATTTTCCCAGTTATCAGACTCTTGTAGGAACATCTCATTATACTAACCAGCACCAAAACTGGCTTTCTCATCTTCTTTTTAATTTTCATATAATTGCATCTTAAAACTAACCTCATTTTTGGTAGGAGGACCAAACACATATACTTTTTTCTCCCACTGGTTCAGATTTGGTCTTATACAACATTGCCAAAACAAGTCAGAAGGAGAGAAGTCAGTGCTGCAACAGCAGAGCTTTCCAGTACAAAAAGCCTCCTTCACGCTTCCCAGTTTGCCCCACGTTCCCAATCTCATTGCAGATTCTCATATTTTGTGTACTGTCTGATCCTGTGTATCAGCATCTTTGCTACCATAATCCAAGGGAAACATGCAGTCTAAAATCTTTGTACTAGTCAGCCCTTCTCCCAAGAGGTTTCGATACAGCTTCATCCTGATCCATACCCCCTGACTTCAAGCGTGACTGTCCTCACAGCTCCATTTTGAATGATACTTCCTCCTCCCAGCAGCAGTACCGTGGCTGGTCCCTTGCTCCTGCTGTGCTCCTGATCCTCACCCCAGCACTCTTGTACTTGTCTTCCTGCTCTGCACTCAGCGCTGCCTCCGTCGCTGCGGGTGGATTGATGAGTTACGTCCTGGCTTGGCTTGAGTGCTGCCATGCAAGCTTAGTGCCCACAGCCCTGCCAGTGCATTTCACTCCTGTCCTACCATGATTGTCTTATATAAGCCCTGGACTTCTCTCAGCAGAAAGTGCTAGTTTCAGTGAAATGTGCCAGATGGCCTGTCGCTACTAAACCAAGTTTAAACTGCTGTGTGTCTCTGTCTGAAGAAGCCAGCATGTGTCTTGGCAAGTGCCCACGGAGTTGTCCCAGAACACATCAGAATATCACTTCCTCAAAGAAAATGCATTTGGCTGGAATATGGCAATCCCACAGTGTTGTGAAAGAGAGACTTTATTACTGAAAATGTTCTCTGATGATGTAGTTCAAAACAGTCAAGTTCTGCTGGAGAACTTTATACAGCCATTGAGAAATTAGCTCCCTTGGGGCCAGTCTGAGGGTGTTTGTTGCCTTTTCCCTTCACAGGAGGTCAAACACATCTCTCATCCACATACAGCAGCCACAGGCCCAAGGAAGAAATAAGTTCCTCTGTCCAGAGTTTGAAAAGCCTCTCTTCAGGTGAACTGTGCAAAAAAAGGTTGTGGCTTGGGGAGCAGGCCCAGGACTGGCAGTGGTGGCGAGAGCCAGCACCCATCACCTAGCAGGGCGTGGAGAGCAGGCTGCAAGGCTGAGTGCTTGGCCAGAACATTTGCTTTCTTAATGCTTCTTTTCAGGGGTAGAACTTGCCTTGGTGCCTTACGGAAACTACTGTCATTGGGACCAAAGCCTCCATGAGCTGACTACCGATAGATTTGGCTTCCCCAGGCTGTCTGTGCAGCTTCTTGCATCACCTTAACACAGGGCTTTCCCTGCAGGACTGAGTCTGATACAGATTTCCCTGAGCTTTTGGGTAGTTTTGTTCTAGATATTCTGTCTTTCCTCTGTAGTTCTGCTTTGAAAAATAGGACACTTGATAAGTGGTACTGACTCTGTTTCAGGCAGTTAATAGATATAGATAGTCCCAAATCTAAACCAAGTTCAATCTTCTACTAAGCATGAATTAGTCTATTTAGTTAAAACAAGCAAACAAAAGCCACTAACAGACAAAAAAAAAATAAATTCCAAAATCTAAGTCAATGTCCAAACTAATACGGAGTGTTTACAGATTTGTGAATATAAAGAACATGCTCATGGGTTACAATTTACGTATGTTTATATGTGCATACTGTATTATTTTTGATGGTTTTCCACATTTCTGAAGACCAGATGCTGCACAGTGAATTCAACAGTTTAGCAATTGCTTGGTGGAAACTGGCTTGCCAAATAGTGGTTGGGCATACAAATCCATTTATTTCTCATAAAACATTGATTGTTCTGATTAAGTTGCATTTGAGCTAATTCAAGACTGGGCTTCTTCATAACAACTTATATTTCCTTCTTTTATGCATCTCTTCAAATTGCACCCAGTGGAAATGTAATCCCTCCATCCCTCAATAAGAAGTCTAGTATTTCAAAGCTTCCCTGAATCACACAGCATTAGCCATGTCAGCAATTATATGAGTAGCACATGTCTTGCAATTATTTTTTTTCCTGTAGCTTTCTCTTAAGCTCTCTACTTGCATGCCAGGAGACAAATTAACCCAGTTAAGGAGTCAAACTCTTACGCTGTTTTCATTCGCAGCTCCCTCCTCCCTCCCTTTTTCTCCCTAACTGCATCCAGCTTCCTACCTTTCAAATGGTGAGAAGGATGAGGGAGGAGGAGATGAAAATCAGCTCCCTGAAGTGTAACAGTTTTATGCCTGTTGTAAAGATGCAAAACAACACCTTGTGAAGCAAAAGTTTAAAGGATTTGATTTCAGAGGACAAGGGGGATAGCAGATTAATCAAATAGGACATGGTCATCAAAGAAGTAAGAGAAGGCCATCAGAATTAACTTTTTTAAACAGTGGATATTCAATATATCTCTCTGGGGCTCTGCACGTGTGTACACCTAAATACATGTAAACAGTGTGCAAGTTTTGTTAAGAATCAGGCTAAGAGTGGTTAAGTGTTTCATGCTAGAAATAACTGAGGACAGGTTTGTGCATTTGGAGGCGCTGTGCAGAGTGAGGGCTGCTGGTGTTTGTGTACCACTGCCCCCTGCCAAGCTGCTGTTCAGTTCACATCATGCAGCTGCTCACCTTCCTCACAAGTGCTGTGTCTGTATTGTGCTTTCCCAGCTCAGGGGGACTGCATGTGGTGCGTTCTGTGTCCTGCTCGTTCCATAGCAGCGGCCCTTCTGTGCTGTGTGGCACAAACCCAGCCCAAATATTGGGGTATGTGTGACTTGACAGCTACTCTGGGCTTGGAGAGGAAGGATGGTTTTCATAGCTGGCTGTTGATGCTACTTCCATGTGTGTCATTCATAATTCTTCATCCTCTTCAGGACTGCTCATCTCCAAAACAGCATGCTTGTACATCACATGAAGCTTATATGTCCCATAAAAATGTGTGCATGCACTGTGGGATAAATCAGAAATGATTAAATAAAATTAACCATCACTTAAAATTACCAAAATTGGACACTCTTTATGACTATGTTGTTTCATATGACAGCACTTGAAAGTAGTCACACCTGAGATGAAAAATATTGAAGGAAGTGCACATAACATCAGGGGGTGCATTAAAATTTGGCTTAGGCTGCTGAAAGACTTACAAAACCCATCCTGAGGCTTTAGTATTATTTCAGTCAATAAAAAGGTTTCTTAAGTGCTAAAGCCCAGAATATTATAAGAAGTTTAACTTCTGTACATTAGAATTGCGAAGGTCCTTCCTGGTCCTGCATGTCCTTGCTGTATTTGAACATCTGCATCTGCCAAGTGAAGCTATGATAAATCAGAAACTTAAATAATTATGCTGCCTGAATATTCCTTTGGCCAAGGAAATTACAATGAAAAGTCACCCAAATCACCAAATGATACAGCTTTATCTTTCTGCAGTGACTTGTCTGCTTTTTCTGGACATCAGAGATAATGTCAGAAGGGAAAGTAAATCCAAGACAACCTTCCAGTAATGTGGGCAGAAATTAGAACACAAAATTACAATTTTTCTTATTTACAAACATTATTATAAAAATTGTTTGACTGGAAAGCAACAAATGAGAGCTATGAGACTGGAAAAAAGCAGATTTATTAAACATTACCTAGTATTTTTTCTTTACCAAAATTTCCTTTTTGCTGAAGGACTTTTCAGTCTTTCAGTTGAGACTAAAAGCTGGAATAGAGACAGATTGCATGACAAATTACCTGTTGAATTCCAGTATTTAGATGAATTGGTAATTCAGCTACAATAACAAAAAATATTAGATATTAAAAAGAGTCTTGTTGCTGACTGCAGTTTATTCTGAAACACAGCAGTTAGCTGATGGAATATTGTGGCTAATGAATAAAGCATTAAAAAGAAAAGTCAACAATATTTCAATGCCTGTAGAAATACATAGGGATGAATGATTAAAGCTTTTCTGCATTCATCTCATCTTCAAAAGCAGAGCTTTATTATGGAAGGTTGTTTCCAGATTTGAATGACACAGCAAAAGAGCAGAGAATAATTATAAGAACTCTGTGGCTTTGTTTTTTGGATGGGAGTGTTGAGCAGGCTGCACTCAAACTGCAATACTTCACCTCCCCTTTCTTCACTTTATAGCAGCCTGGGAGTTGTGTGGTGAAGGATCTACCAACACAGTTTTGTATTTTCACGCCTCTTGCATTCTATGCCCTTTCTCCAGCATTCCTGTGGGCTGCAAAGCATGAGACTCACAGCAGAGCAGCTTTTCTCCGGCTGTGCTGAGAGCACATTCACATCCCCCCTGAGGAGCATGTGGGGATCTGACCCTTTGACAAGCCAGTTTTACTCTGAGGTAGTGCAAAAGCAAAAGTATATGAAAGCACAGTGATAATCAATAGCAATGAAAAGGCACAAATCTTTGAGTGTAGATTGACAGGCATTTCTTTGAATCTGTTGCTTTAATTCAATGCCATTCTAACCATTAGAAAAATAACCAACTCGTATTATTGGGTGACTACATCTGCCTCTTTATTCCACGCATAGATTCTCTACATTGGTATCTAGCATACTTTGGCTTTTTTAAGTCAACGTAATTTTTAGGGTATTATTGATCGAGCAAATTCTAACTTGCATTTTAATGAAAGTTTATTTTGCAAAAAACCAGTAGTTTCCTCTAGGACTAAAATTTCCTGACTTTAATCAGTGTGGTTTTCTAAAGAAATGCAGAAGTTAGCTTCAATAACTGCAAATCCAGGCTCATAAATAATTTTTACATGTTAGGTTTGATAGGTGAGTATTGTGTGTTTGATATATCTCAGTTACAACATTGGAGTTACTATTAATGCAACTCTTGGGGGTGAGGTGAAAAGCTTTTTTGCTTTAAATAGTACAAAGAATAGCACAGACCACCAGTTTATTTTTACTACCATAAATAGCCAGAAATCACTGTTACTGAAAGCTGTGCTGGGCAGTGAGAATACATCTCCACAAGAGGCTGTAGGTGAAGGGGGTTGGCATAGTTCTACATTGGACGAACTGTAGGGCCTGGTTTGTTTGAATACCCTGAATGGTTGATGAATACCTTATGTTATTCTGCCTGTTCCAGCAGAAATACATAAATCTGTGGTCTCTTATGTATTTGCACCTGAAAGTGCCATAGATTTGCCTTTAGAACCTTCTATAAGAAAAGGGAAAGAAGACAACAAAAAGCTTTCAGGCTTTCCATGCATATCCATTGCTATAAATATATACATTTGCATGTTTTCTTCGGTTTGTTTTTTTTTCATCCCGTGGGGGTAAATCTCTTAAAACTGTATGCTGGCTTCCCATGGATTTGCTTTGAGTATGGTGTGAACTGATGAGCTTGGATATTTTTGATGTATGATTCACTACCACATGCAGAGAAGAAAATTGTATTTTGGTCCTGCAGAGCAATAAAACTAAGCAATTAGGTCTTCGTTCAGTTAATTCCTGTTTGGTGGCCGGGTACTTTCCCAAAAGAGAGTCTCAGGATTCAGCTCTATTGCAAGGTCGCTTGTACTGTAAGAATTTTCTTCATGTAGATAACTCCACAATATCGCCAGGATTGCAGACTACCTCTTACTAGGAATGAGTAATAAAACTGACAGGAAACTTTGAGAAGTTGGTAATGTAATATGCTAAGTATACTTGTAGGCAAAAAAATAGCATAGGCTGATGAGAACAGTAACTCGTGTTTCTAGCAGTGGAAGGTTTTACATCCAACTGTTGTAGGGTGTTGTGTGGTATTGCATAGAAATTCTGTTCTTTTTGAACCTCTTTTATTGTGGATAGGGTCGTCTCTGTCAGTGTTTTTATTGTTTGTTTGTTTGTTTGTAAACTCAATTGGTTGCTGGCTGATACCAAAATGGTTGTCAAAATCATTGAGTGAATAATTTCTGATGAGTTTTCCTTTCATGATATTTTACTTTTGCCCTAACTATTCAGTAAGTTTCATTCCTATTTCCTGAATAGGTTAGACTGATGAGAAACTACACTTAACTAATGAGATCTGCCGAATGTCCAGAGTTTTGTTGAATGCTGTCTATGTTTTTTCTTCTATGAGAGAGCTGGTGACAGGTCCGCTTTCTAAGGAAGCAGCAGTAGCCGTAGAAAATAAAAGTTACTATGTTCTGATAAAATTTTGATCACAAGGCTATCATTACTGAAGCTAATTAATTGGACTGTGGCATATTCATCAAAGATTATTTCTTTTGTCAAGCAAAAAGAATCTGAAGACTAAATCTATTAAAATATGATTTATTATTTTGCACTGTAGCATCTCATGTTCATAGTTTACATCATTGCTACGTGGGCAGTGCATTATAATTTGGTTTTGTGTTTATTTGGTTTTTTAAATAGGAAGAGTTGATTTTAAAGCTCCAAAAGAGCATTAGGTCTTGGACACTCCAGCCTCTCATTACCCACTCTGTCTGTACATCCAGGGTTGCCCCATCCTGGATAGGGCACTTGTCTTTGTTAAAACTTAATCCATTCGGTGATTGCACAGCTCTATGATTTGTCCTGTCTCTCTTGAAGTTATCATCCAGGTGTTTTGGGGATCTTTTGGATCTGTTTGTGCCACCTGTGGGGTATTCCTGTAGTATGTTAGCATGTCTCGGCACCAACTCTGTCAAGGACTTCCTGCTCACTTGGTCCCTGCTCAGCCCATTAGGCTGAGGTGCCTGAGGCAGAAGTGTTATTGTAGCCAGCATCATAGAGGGAGAGCATCCCCCTCACAGCTCAGAAATCCCCATGGCTGGGTACTGGCTCAAAGCAGGTCAGCTGGGAATAGACATGAAGCCTTGAGCTCCCACCTCTCTGTGCTGGGGGAAGCCTTCTGGCAGCCTTGTTGCCTTCCTGAGTCTCTTAGCATCATTATTCTGTAATACTGCTCTACCCTCCCCATTCCTGGCAAATTTGTAAGGGTTGTGACATTAAAGTTGGGGAAGAGGGGGGAGAGATCAGAGCAGTATCTGATGCAATCAGAGGAATAAAGATCAAGAGAGTACCTCTTGCAGCCTCACTACTGTAGTCAGCCTGCTTCTGGAGCCTTGTTCAAATTAGATTTGAGCATAACTTCTATTTAGATACCTGGGTCATGTTTGACATGCTCTTGGTTCGGCATTGATGTTTCTGTGCTCCTACTTAGCTCTAAATTTGCCAGCTGTTTTCCTTAAATAATTCCACTTTCCACTGAAGGATTGTGTATCTTATGTAATTACACCCACAGTAGTGTGAAGCCAATCATAGGGACACAAAGGTAGAAATAGCTCAACATTTTGCATCAGCCTTGGCATTCCTTAATGGAATCAATAAAATTTGGATTCCCATCTCTGCTGTGACAAGCTTCTTTAGCTCTGCTGAGCTATCATTTGTAATGTCTAGACTTTGCAGTTTAGGTGCAGCTCTGGAAACAGCTGTCCTCTGTTCCAATGAGTCCTCTAGGCCTTGCCTGTCAATCCAGAAATGTCAAGAATAAATTCCTTTTCCTTACTTCTCTTCAGCGGTCAAAGGATTTGTTACCAGTCTGGATAGATTCAGGGATGAGTTGCATGAATTTTATTCAAATAGTCTCAGGCCATGAAGCATTTTCTGAAACAGAGATTCACATTAGGTGAGCTAAACTAGTCACAGCACTTTAGGTGCAGATTGTGAGAGCACTGGAAAAGTCACGCTGGGGTGTAGAGTACCAGACCAGGAAAAAGCTTTGCGTGTGCAGTAACATGCTGGAGGTTTGTCATTCGGAGACTACTGTTGTTAAAGCAGGGTTCATTCCATTAGGGCCCATGCTGTTGAAAGAAAGTTTTAAAAAAAGATGTCTCATTTTGTCAACACTCACTCCTCTTTTCTGGGATTCCTGGGCTATTCCATTCAAAGAAAAGGCAGTGCCCATTTTAGGGACAGTTTATTTGAGAATTGTATTTGCATATTGCGGTAGATGCCTTACTATTCCATTTTTAAAATAATTATCTTTTAAAATGAAGAAATCCTGATGCTGCTCCTCCTAATTCACCCTTTAGTTCCTGCCTGTTCTTTTTGCATGTGTGTGGTACCTTCCACCACTGGCCTCACCCACTGTGGTTTCTTCAAGCCCAGCTCTGAAAAGAGCCTACAAGAAGGATGGAAGGGGACTTTTTACAAGAGCCTGTTGTGGCAAGACAAGAGGGAATGGGTCAAACTAAAACAGAGTAGGTTTAAATTAGATATTAGCAAAAAAGAGGGTGGCGAGGCACTGGAACAGTTTTCCAAGAGAAGCTGCAGATGCCCCATCCCTGGAGGTGTTCAAGTATAGGTTGGATGAGGCTCTGAGCAGCCTTGTCTGGTGAAGGGTATCCCTGCCTATGCTAGGGGGGTTGGAACTAGATGATTTTTAAGGTTCCTTCCCAACCCAAGCCATTTGATGAAAATAGTCCACATTTCTCAGGGATTAAAGCCAACATGCTCTAATGTGTGGCAAGAGAGCACACAGGAATGGGAGCTTGGGGGGTGTGTGAGGAGAGGTTGAAAAGCTGTCACACCTTGATTGTGATGGTCATCTGCAATTGCATATTTTCATTTTTGGGTAACAGTGATTGTTTATGGGGACCTGTAGTTTTGCCCTGCAGAACAGGAGGGTGTCCTTTGTAGATGGTACTCACAGAAGTGGATTAATATGCTGCCACATTGAGAGGCAAAACCTGCAGATGCTTTGTGTCATGTCTGCATGGGTCCATAGAGCCACCTTGCTGGCTTTGCTAAATTAAAGGAAGGTAGCATCTGCTCTTCAGCTGTGTCACTTGGCAGTACATGATTAGCTTGACTGAGTCTGTTCCTGCCTATGTCACTCACAGTTCATCCTCTCTTGTCCTGTTGCATAGCAAACTTAATTTCTGGAGAAGTATTGTGGAATTCCACTGTTCTAATGAAAGCCTATATAGACTCGAACAGTAATATGAATGGCAGCTGCATTTTGTTTTGTTACATAAACCTATCCCTTTTTTCATTCTTGAACTTTGTACATTAAGCTTTTGGTGATGAAAGTGGTCATTTCATGGTATATTCTGGGGGCACAGGATAATTTACAGCCTACTCTCTGTAAATAATCACAGGTGCCAAGTAGGGCTGTAGTAGTGATGATAATGTGCAATACCATATATTGAGTGAGAACTTGCTGAAAGGCCTTTGGCATCCAGAGTATCTGTTTAGGGAATTTGGTGCAAGTGCTCTGTTCTGAGGTGAGTTTCTACAGAAGAGTTGTGAGCAAGACTCAGAAGGATTCCTGCTGGTGTTGGGATACGAGTTTTCTGAAAGGGTAGCTTCTAGTGAAGCCAGGCTACCGTGGGTGTCCATACCTGCAGCTGCACTTGGACCCCTTGTGGTGAAGACGGTATCTTTGCAAGCTCACTGTAGGTGCTGGAACGGACAGAAGATAGGGCATGTCCTTTTCAGGTGTGTCCCTTTTCTCCTGCTTCTGCCTTTTTTCCTCATACCCTGCAGCTGCTGAAGGGACCGGTACAGAAGATTTCTCTGAAGTGACGCTCATGGCTAACATGGGGCAAGTTGGCAGATGGGAACTGCAAAAGGCAGGCTCTAATGGGTATAGTAAGAATGCCCACTTTGTGTCAAACCAATGGCCACCAGCAACCCTCTGGCTATGGATCCTGTAGTGGATATCTAGGGTAGTATATAAGAAAAAAGGCAACGTTTAGCAATATTGTGGAGTTATGTTGCTCAGTCTCCAGCTGTCTGGACTGAGAAGGACATGGTGGGGGTCATAGTCAGATGTTTTGCCATTCTGCACTGATTTGATTGTGTTTACATTTTTCAGATATATGGAACAAATCGTTTTACCTCACAGTAAAGAAAAAAAAGACTTTTACAAAGTAGTATGGAATATGATTAAATATTTTCAGCATTTTACATTGATATACATAAAATCCTGCAAATGTACATGTAATGTACTTTTTAGCTTGTATGTGACAGACAAAGGTGCACTATCATAGACATGGATTATGATGTTCGACTGGAAAAATTTTCAGGTTAACATATAGATGTGTAAAGCAGTTCTTCACTCCTTTCCTGAGTGAAAGAGTAAGAGTTGGACTAGATTAACATTGTAGATCCCTTTGAAATGAAATATTCTGTTGTACTCTAGTCAAGTAACCATCCCAGTTAGCTGGCTGAAGAGACTGGCTGAGAACATGCTTTTGTAGTGCTAGTGCTGTGGAGAACCAACTGCTCTGTGCAGAAAGATCCTGCACTGATTGCCTTCAGCACCCAGGACATCTCACTCTTACTGTCTCACCATGCTTGAAGGTTTCATCTTTCTCTGCAGTTCAGGGGAATTAGTCAACCTTCCTTATCCCACCACATCCCACCTGAACATGCTCAAGCTCTTACTACCCTTGTTTGCCACTTGACATCACTCCTGTTTTCTTGTCTCTGAGCTGTGCTTAAGTCACATGGGTGACTTTAGCCTTCTATGCTTGTTTAGGATCATGATGAATGGTGGCATTTTGATACAAAACTTGTTTTGTTTGGCTTTTGGGTTTTTTTTTAGATTTTGGATTTATAGATAGAGCTGCAATATACAAAAAATAAGAAATCCTCCAAGTGTGTGGTTTACAGTTAATCAAATATGTGCCCTGCAGAATGTTTTGTCCCTTTAATGTTGCATTACTGAGTACTTTCATGAAAGAAATTACCCAATTACCCTTAAGGGATAGTTTTGGTATGTATCATTGGTCATTTTAAAGTAAATCTCTGCAATATTGGAAGACTGATGTGAATTATATAGCTCTTTATTTTACTGTGCATGAACTAAAATGTTTCTGCATTGTAGATGGGTTTTTTTTTAAATGTAAAATTTTACACATGAAGGCATAACTAAAGGAAAAAAACATGCCCAGGTTTTCCTATAAATCTTAAATTGTTTTAAAAAGTTTTGACTGCTGAATTGTAAGGCAAAAAAATAACAATCTGATGAATTACAGAATTTATTCTGGGCCTATATGCCAGCTCAAGAAAGAGATGAATGCTTGAAACCAAGCTCAGGCTCCTCCAATATCTGTGTGGCTAGGTGAAAGACTTTAAGTGCCCTTGAAATAAGCTTAGCATTAAAAAATGGCTCCAACATTATGCCAATACATCTTGTCGAAAGCTAGTTAGAAGTAGGCTCCTGAGAGCTTTTCAGTTTTGAAAATGGAACAAAAGGCTCTAAAGTAATTTCTGAAATTTGTGTCTAGTATATTTTTTAAAAATCCAGAAAGGTTGTCTGTAGGACAACTTTTTGTTGTACTGGTCATTTGTCTGGGGTGGACATCCTTTGTAGTCAAGAGATATAACAAATCTGTCTGGGGTAGTTCTCAAAAACACAAATGGTTATTAGCCTGCCATGGCCCAGTTTTAATCTGAGAGGAATGTCCATGTCTCTGTGTATTCAGGGATGCAAAGGAGTGCAAACAACTATAGAGAAGAAAAGGAGAAAGAGGCAAGGAAGTGCATTTGTTTTACTCTCAGAATTACTACTTTAGAATACCAAATTACAGACAGCATACAAATAACCCAACAATTTAGTTTCATAAAGGGAGCATTCTACACCAGCATAAACATATAGTTGCTTTAAAATAGGTTTAAGACAAAAATGTGCATTTAACCAGATGATAAATTGAAAAGATCCTAATGGAAAAATAATCTGTCGAATCTTAGCTAGCTGGAGACTTACTATCTCCGTTCTTGATATCCTGATAGCCGCTCCAGAAACAGCTGTCCTACATCCTCCTAAAAGGATAAAAACACCTATTTTTTTTTTTATAGATTAACTTTTCTTACATTATTTTAATACCAAGAAAGCAATCAAGCCCCATCAACACATGGCTGTTTTCATTGGCATGAACACAGCAGAGGCTGTTGTGGATTTGTATGGAGCTCTCAGTCTGCACAGGGAGGGACTCACTAGTGGTCAAACTGGTCAGTATTTTGATGTAGTTATGTTCTTCCCTGGTACCAGAACTTAACCAAATGCTGTTGCCCAGCCATGACAGCTTGGTGTGGTGAGAGGTCAAAGCACTTGCTGGGCTAACAAGATATCTCTGGTGCTACAGAGAGGCCAGACAGGGTCATGCCAAAGGCACCAACTTCCTGACCCTGCATTAAAAGCCTCAGAAGTGAAAGAGCTGAAAAAGTGATTAGCAGCTAGAGGTGCCTCCCATAGTACCCACTCCCCATGCTGGATTGCTGGCCCTCATGGCAGCCTGGCAGTGCAGACACCCTTTCTCCAGCAGACAGAGTTTCAGGTGATCTAGAAGCTCCCATACAGGGGACTCCTGCAGGGTGGGAACCCCACTTGAATCACTCGTGTGCCACATGGCCCAAAAGGTGCTAACTGGCCATCTCTGTCCAGAGTGCTTCAGATAGGAATTGCCGACAACTGTCTAGTTCTTGACCATCTGCAAATGCTGGAAAATTTTTCTTCTTGTTGTTGCCCATGGTAAACCTGCTGTATGTTCTTCTGCTCTGCTTCCAGGACTTGATTGCGTATCCTGAATTAGTTTCCTTACACACTTAATGTGAAGTGGTAGTGAAATAAACATGTCCTTTCCATTTTGTGTTTTCATTTCAAATAATGGTAAAATCTGTTCTCCCTTATAGAATCACAAAAATTTTTAGGTATTAAAAGACCTTTAAGACTATTGAGTCCAGTCATTAACCTAACACTGCTAAATCCTCCGTTAAACAATGTCTCTGAGTGTCCCACCACATGTCTTTTAAATACCTCCAGAGATGGTAACTCAACCACTTCCCTGAGTTGCCTGTCCTAATGCTTGATAACCTTGTCAGTAAAGAAATTTTTCATAATATCTAATCTTCTAGCTTTGTCAGTTGTTACATGAGAAAAGAGGCCAACCCCACCTTGCTACAATCTCCTTTCAGATAATTGTAGAGTGGTAAGATCACCCCTGGGCCTCCTTTTCTCCAGGCTAAACAAGCCCTCAGCTTCTCGTCTCAATTAGAGGCCAGAATTCTGTTTCCCATGGGCTGCAGGAAGAGCAGGAGAACAGTTTAACCATGTTGAAACAAGTATCTTAAATTGTGTTCTTTAGATCTGTTTATGGTCTACTCTTAAAACACACAGTCACTAGGGAGAGGCTAGAAGTTTGTTGGCCTTTTTTGTATTTTTCTCGAGGTTTCTATGATGTATTTTAGTAGGCTGGCCCTTGCTGGACACCAGGTGTCCACCAATGCACCATCATTCCTGCTCCTTAGCTGGACAGGAGAGAGAAAATACAACAAAAGTCTCACAGGTCAAGATCAGGACAGGGAGAGATCACTCACCAGTTACTGTCATAGGCAAAACAGACTCAGCTTAGGGAAATTAATTGAATTTATTACCAATCAAATCAGAGTAGGATAATGAGAAATAACCCCAAATCTCTTAATAACTTTATCCCAGAGACACTACCACCTCCACTGGTTGGCTCAGCTTTGGCCAACTGTGGCAGACCCACCCCTGGGCCTCCAGGCACTGGCTCTGTCGGGCACAGGGGAAACTTCCAGCAGCTTCTCACAGAAGCCATGTGTGTAGCTCTCCCACTGCCAAAACCTTGTCATGCCAATCTGATCCATGTGTATAAAGTGCTTGGTTTTTACTATGAACTGATGGCCTCAGTGAAGCTCTTAAGAACAGACTCCAGACTTAGACTCACAAGACCTGCAAAGACAGGTATTTTTAAGATCTAGCTCTAAATCTAAAGAGAGTTAAAGTCACAATACCAAAAGCATCTCTGACAGAAACAGTTTGCCAGACCAGTGTTCTGGGCTTTTATAAGTGTAATTTGAAGAAAGGCTTTATTTGTAGTGGGACATTGAGGGAAAGCTGGAGATGCTGATTGTATCTTATGATGTTGGATACTGGCAGGGTGTGTTGAAGGATAAGTCATTGGCATGAGAGAAGTTTCTTTAAGAAGTATGTTATAAATGGGTTAAAAATTTTGGGAGGAGGTAAGGGATGTTGATTGTTGTAATAAATTGTTAATTAATGTAATGAACTTTTATGTATAGGATTGTTAAGTTATATACTGTTGTAGTTACTTTATGGGGGAAGGGTGGTCCCAGGATTCAAGGGGCCTAGGAGGGAACTTTCTAGAAGATGATGGAGACACTGAGATGGACCATTATTGGAAGGGAAACCAGCCAATGAAACATAAGAATTATAAAATGATTGGTCAGGAATGCACCGTGTTAGGAGCCAATGGGAGTTGGAGAAAAGGACCAGTCATTGCAAGGACTGAAAAACGGACCAAAGACGGGACATTGAAAGACTATAAGACCCCGGGTGCCCGATACCCTGGGTCCTCCAGAGGAACTTCAGATCCAAAAGAGCACCGCAATACAGCCGTATGGCTTTTTGATGGTCTGGCTTGCTGCGCGGATCCTAGGCTTATCCTTGGGTCCCACCTCTAGTGGTTTTTAGTTTTTAATAAACAGGTTCTTTATTTAATTTTTATACAAGCCTCAGTTTCTCTTTTTTTTAATCTTGATTTTTGTTCATGCCTGTTTATTATTGATAATTTGTCATGCTGTACTGCACTTTATAATAAGGCTGTCATCTCCACATCTGTGACATGACTCTCTATGTGTTTTCAAATTTAAATACATAAAAGACACCCTCATTACTTTAAGAAGCAAATATCGTCTCTTGCTTTAACCTCTTCTCTCACCAGACAACCTCCTGGCAGTAAATTGTTGGTTTAGCCATAGTCTGGCAGCCTTTGCTTGGGCTTTGCAACAAGTGTGGTCAGAGCAAGGAACGGGAAGCTGTTACTTGATTAGGTCCTTGGCTTTAAATTTGCATAACTTTGTTGTAGTCTGATCATGCTTGCACAAGACAGTCTGTGAGTAAGCTGGTGACAGAATGTAAATACTGCTCTTTCAATTTGTTCTCTCCAGTTGGAAACAATATTCTGAGTTACCTGCCTTGGGACCTACTGTAGTTTGCTCTGAGAATAATGTTAGCAAAATCCGCACAGCACTGACAGGTTTCAGTCTGTCAAATTAAAATCAGAAATGAACCTTTACAAAGCAGGGATTCTGCATAGGAGAGTAGGACTGGGGGAATTTTATTGGCAGGAATTGGTATTAATGTTCAACACTATGAAGTTTCAAGGCATTTTATGTTTTCACAGTGTTAAGTAAACATCAATTCATTAATCTTTACAGCTCTCCTAAAAGACATTACACTTTTCTCAGCCATGTATTTGTCTTTCAGGAACATTATATGTGGTCTTTCCCAAGCCATACAGAAGCGTACCAGAATGGAAGTGTGGATATCCCTGAGGAAGTTCAAATACACATTTCAGTAGCAGAAAAGAACTTGGCCATTTTTTATGTTTCACATTCAGGCATATGTATGGACTACTATGGAATCCAGTGGAAAGCATGTCCACATATCTTAGATTAGCATTTGACCATTTAGATTTTGTAAGCAAAGTTTATTTTTGCATACCTGTCATTGTTTTCAACATCTGTGTTCTTACTTCTTGGGCCTATTTTTTACAGGCTTATCCTCTTGCTTCTTGTATATTTTCTCCATTGACTTCTACTACTCTTTCTCCCTTCTAACTTCTTTGTACATGCAGCATAAGCTAATGGAGTGTGAACAAGCTGAGAAGTTTATTTTGGAATAAATCACTATGTTGGACAGAATCTCCTGAGCTTGTGAGATAGCATGGTTGTATAAAGTGACCTGACATGCTTTCAGCTGGCTTCATCAGAGTTGTGTCAGTGCCATTAGCAGTGCAGTTGGTACAATACCCAAAATGCTGGATACAGCAAGGGCAGGAGAAGGCACAGCCAGCCCTGGTTGGGCAGTGTGATTGCAGTTGTCTGAAGAAACCTGGCAATTTTTAACCAAGGAATATGAGGTGTGGTCAGAGTTACTGTACACACATTACTGTGCGGAGGAGGAGGAAAGACAGTTCTTTTCCATTATAACTCTGTGTTTCACACTTGGTAATTTTATGTTTTCAGAGAAAAATATAATGCCACTTGGGATGCCTTTGCTATGTCAAAGTTAATTTGACCTGTAATTTTTTATATGGCCTTTGGAAGAGTATTTTGTGCTGAGATCGATATAGTATTTGCACCATTATACGCGTATTCACTATTCTTCCATTTAATCTGGTGTCACTGAGTTACCTTGCTTTTGTACAGTGGGATTTCTGGTCCCAAATCCTCCAAACATCATTTTCATGCTTGGTTCTTGCAGAAGGGACCATACAATGAACAGGCCAGCAATTAATCTTGAAGTTGTGTTCCTGAGGAGGGACTATATGAGTATACAGAGACAAAGCCATGGATTCCTGTATTTTTATCTAAGTTTTAGTACCTGCTTCTAGGTGACAAAACATTTTGTTAGACAGAAGTGATTTCTTTATAATTTTTTCCCCTCAGTTTAACATGATCTCTTTTTGGATCTGACTTCCTTTACTTGTTTTTATCACATTGCTTTGCAGAGAAATTTGCTGTAATACTTCCAAAATTTATTTTTCTTCTTCAAAACTTTTATTCCTCAATACATTCTGTACCTTTCACTGCTTACATTTCCCCTCTCTTGATTCAGTTTAATTAATAAGGTCATAGGTTTAACCCATTTGGCTGGTTAACCTGCTTTAGATGTTTTATTTCCGTCTGGGACAACAAAATAAGTTCAGGTTACAGATGTTCAGCCATACGAGTTTTCCTTTTGTGTCCAGGCTTTGCCTTTGCCTCCCCAGTGCAACATAAGTGAATATGTTTATAAATACAACGTCTATAGCGCAGTAAAATGCTCAGCATTCCCACTCTGTCCTGCAAATATTTCCACGTGTACCTGACTTTGTTCTGGGAGCAGCCCAGTGAGCTGGCTGTGCTGGGACAGCTGCTTGGCAGCTCTCCCAGGCTAATGGTACAGCGATCCGAGTGCTGTGTCTGCTTTGTTGTCATCTTTCTCGGGGACTGACTGACAGCAAGGTGCTGATGACTTGTTGTGGAAAAAGAGGATGTCGTACATCTGAATGTGTTCTTCCTGAGCACGTGGTCCTGGGGTGAAAGTGAAAAATAAGCAGTAGATAAGCAAGTTATTCCCCTGCTCTGCCTTTGCATGCATGTTTTCAGATACAACCTGATGGTGTGACCTGTTGGATTTTACCGTTTTATTGCAATTCTGTGTTTTGATTGCCTGGAACCTTTTCCTCTCGCCTCTCTTCCCTGTGAGTGACTCCAGTTCCTCTCTGTCTACCGTGTGTCTCCCGGGGCGTGGAGAGTACAGGACAGTCCTCACTCCTTTCCGCCTGGAGTCTGTGTTTGCTTTCCTTACCTCCGAAATCAGTCACAGCTGAATACGATGAGCGGCACTTCGGGGGGCGCTCTCCATCTGGCTTTCCAGCGGCCGCGCCTCCCATTGCGGTGCCCGGGGCAGACACTGGGGAGGGCGCGTCCCCTCCGCCCGCCCGCGGCCCGGGCCTTGCACAGCCTCCCATTCCGCGGGCAACACCACGGCCCCCCATTCCGCGGGCAGCACCGCCACCTCCCGGCCGCCTGCCTGGACGGCCCCTGCCACAGCCCGGCCCCGCGGCTGCCACCGGGGGCGTGGGGCGAGGAGGAGGGAGGATGGACAAAAGGTAAAACGAGGGAAGGAGCGACATGCATTTTTAAATGAGAAGATGGTCAGAAGTGAGAATGATCTGAAAGCATCGGAAGAATGTTTGTAATACCAAGTAAGGTTTGTTTTCCTCGCAATAAGCGTTGATTTGCCATAAGATCCAGGTGGTGCGGTCCGGGCTCTGTAGCCAGTGCCTAGAACTTTCGAAAGCAGGTTTCCAGCAGCTGTGCATACACCTGTGGGCCAGCCTCGGGCCGGGCCCGTCGCTGCCCCTCGGGCCGGGCCCGTCGCTGCCCCGCGCGCTCCCCGCTGTCGCGATGGGACTCGGGCGCGCGGCCGGCGCCGTCCGTGCTCGCGCGGCGCCCCCTGGCGCGGCCATGCGGCATTGCAGCTCAAACCTGAGCCGGCCGTGGCGACTGCGCGGCAAGTACACGAGCCTTGTGGGGACACCAGGGAGATGTATTTACTTCTACCTTATTTTTCATTTTAATGTTTACGTGAAGATTTTTTTTTTGCTAGAGTATTTGCATTGTTCTAATTTCTACAGTTACTCGTGAAACTACTCTGAAAGTATTTTTAGAGTTCTCTCCCAGAGAGAGACATTAATGAAAATACTTACCAAGACCTTATGGAACACAGTGTTGCTGGCCTAAGAAAAAGCTTTTGCTTTACATAGAAAGTATTTTGAGCTTGACTAGTTGGAAACTAAAAAAAAGCATACGTGTGTTTTGCTGCACTACAGGGCTGTTACAGGATGCAAATCTGCCCAGGCAAACTGCTGAGAAACACTGTAAGGTCCAAGGTTGTTCCTGCCACACTCACCAGGACACGGCTGAATTCAGAGTGCACAGAGCAGCTGATGTGCCCAAGCATGTATTTCTAGAGAGCCAAACCAGACTGGGTTTGTCAAGAGTCTGTGGGGGCGGTAAAACACCCTGATTCTCGTGAGGTTTCCAGAAAGTGAGTGAAGCTACTGGGTCTCAGACCGTGGCACTGTTGGATGGCAGCAGGAAAGCAGCAGCAGCACTGTCAGGTTTGTCCCACTACTGGCAGGTGTTGCACCACAAAGCTCTAAAACCAAAAGAGCTGCTCTGATTGAGGCTAATTCTCACTACACAGTGAATGGCTTTATGAAGGCTGTACTTGGTGCTTGGGTAGCAAGCAAATACACAGCTGTGCCATCCCGCTTTCAGAACCTGTTGCTATCAGAAGTCATTGCTGCTTTGGAGCAGCCCATCAACTTTTCCAACTCCAAACCAATACTTACATCGAAAGGAGTGAAATAAAAATATTGATCTTCAAATTCTTGGAGAGAAAAAAAAAAGAAGGAAAATATTTTGCTAGATTCTCTTTATCTTAGAATGAAAACAAAAATGGTTTCTAAAATCTGTAGACAGATAAGATACATGATGTTTTGACATTAGATTCAATTATTTAAACTGAATGGTAGTAGTTCAGAGCAGCTTTCAGCTTTTCAAAATGCTTCTTACTTTCAGAGGTTATTTGGTAAAATAAACTTGAAGGGTATACCAGACAGGAAATATAATTTTTAAATATAGGTTTTTCATAAATGATGATTCTTGTGTTTACTGCTTGCGTTACGTACATCCTTGTGAAATCAATCAAATATAAGAAAGAACAAATAATGTACCTATTTTGAACTTGTTAATTATGGCCAATGGGTTTTTGCTTGTTGGCTGTTTCAGTGTCATCATTAACTTGTTCTGCACATTTAAAATTCCCACTGTCACATATCTCTGCCCAAATTTGAAATGCTGGAACAAGCTGTTGCCAGCAAAATCAACTGTTCCTTGCCAGTAATTTGGGCAGAGATATGTAACAGTTAACACATGGCTTAAGGAGCCCTGTTTAAAATAAGGCCTCTAGAGTTAGTGCCAATATTGTCTCTTTGTTTTGCATGGCACTAAGTAAATTGTCAGCAATTGCTATAGAGTTGTAATTCATTTGGCTTTACCCTTGACTAAAAGAAACTACATGCGCTACCTTCATCCTGCTGCAGAATTGTCCTTGATTGACTGCTGCACCAGTACAGAGCTCCAGTGAGGCCAACTGCACTCCAGGGCAGCTGGTATTATGTGTGATTGAAGACCTAGCAGGAAAAGGGGAGGGAAAGCTGTACAATACTGATTGTTTTATTTTAAGGACAATGAACTCCTGGAGGGAAGAGAGTTACAGACATTGGGTCATTTAATTTTCCAGGTAATGCGACTGTTACTGCATCACTGCAAACACTGTGTGTGGCTCTCAACCTTTCCTAAAGAACATGAGGGGTGGAAAAAGTAGCAATGTGTCAGGAGGAAGTTGCTTTCCTAGAGAATTTGATAAAGGTAACTACCCTTCTCTGTAATGGATATCACAGATGGTCATGTTGCTGCAGTTAAGACAGAAGTGTATGATCCTGGGAGAGATCTGTTATGGGCAGGGCTCTGTAGGAGATTTTAAAAATGAGTTTTGCAAACAGAATTACTGCAGAAATTCATAGGAATCTGGCATAGGTGAGCACTACAATTCCAGATCTCTTAGTAAATAAGTATCATGCCAAAACCATTAAAATGCTGCAGCTTTCAGAGCACTTTGTTGTCTTGCACCACTTGGTGACATTTACAATCATTCTTTGCAGGGAAACTGTTGTAACACTGGTGAGGAAAGGGGGACCTTGATGTAACAGACTTTGAAATGAAGTTTGCGAATGAAGGTGTCGTGTGAAGTGACCTGATAGTCGCGTGCTGAAATACACCAGTTGCCTTCTATGTTTTATCCATTTTCTTGTTTCGTGGAGAAGGAAATTAGCTATTAAAAATATTAATATATGATTGAAATGAGAGAAACATTGATTTAAAGGCTGTGCTCATGAATTGAATAGAAGTGAAAATGTTCCATCCCTAACAAGGTCTGACACAGAAATCTTCAAAAGCCTTGATTCCAGCAGTGCTCAGAGTTGCTTCCTTTGCTGTTTTGTTGCCAAATCATTTTGACAACGTGAGGAACAGTGCCCAAACACTACTATATGGCAGAGAGCCAAATTGCTAAGCTGTATGAGCCACTTCAGTAGTCTGAGTAATGCAAAGGTAGAGTAGCCTTAAAAGCAGCTGGAAACTTAAGATCAATTGTAAGTGTACAGGTGCATCTCAACACATCCACAGTTCTTAGCGATTTCTAAAAGGTTGTAATTTCAGATGCTACTATGAAGTGCTGTTACTAGTGCTGCTGGGAGGCTGAGAGTGCAAGGCACCACTTTCCTGCTTCTTGTACACCTCAATAAGGGCTGTCGAGGCAATGTGCTCATCTTCTGTGGATGTTATAAGAGGTATGGGTTTGAATGACACTAAGTGTGGAACTGCTAATTCTTTTTGTCTTGCAATTTCCTCCCATACGTGTAGTAACAGCAATTTGATGTGAGTTGTATTTGAGGAGAGAATAAGATTTGGGTACAGGTCACACGGTATATCTCTAGTTTAGGCCAAATCCTAGCCAAGTGAAGTAACAGCATGGGGATTGCACTGGGGTTATGATACATCCTGAGTTCTGGAGGGTGTGTGCATTTGGGTTTACCAGCGTATTTGTTGATGCCAGGTCTGTCTTTAGGTAGCACAGACATGATGGTTTTCCAAGTCAGGTGAGGGGTGTTTAGCATGAGTAAATCAGTGTGGCTGCCCCGTGCTTGGCCACAGCTTGGAATCTCTCAGTGTGAGCAATGGCCAGCAAGGGTCAAAGGTGCTGAGTGTCAGGTGTGAGGGCTGGGCTGACGTGACACAGCTCTGTCAAAGTGCAGTGAGTACAACGCTGGCGTAACACCAAACCCTTTATGAGCTGGGCAGGTCAACTGGAAAAAGACCTTTTGCTGGTATCACTTTTTTCCAGTTGAGGATCTGCTTTAAGCTGCCCTTGCAGACCTCTTTCACTGGTATTAACTGTGTGTCCATTAACAGGTTTGCTTGCTCAGGTTTACTGACACCACTGTGGAGCAATCATTTTAAATCCAGGGGTTTCGGTGAGTGGCATCCTTCTGCTCCTCAGCATGGCTGCTTGCTTCTAGGCTTTGATGGGAGGGTGTTGCAATGTCTTCAGGCATGTCTGCTGCTACTTTCTCTCGTGCCTTGTAAAGCTACCTGAGCTATTTTTAGATGGGCAGCCTTGTAAGGAAAGAAGTCTGGCTGTGGTATCTCTGAGCTCCTAAGATGTAATTTATCTTTGTTACCTGGGTAAATTAGCCCACACAGAGCTCTGCACCATCATGTCATTTATTGATTCCTGCCTAGTGAAAATCTGCCTCTACAGGTCTGCATTGTGGAGGGAGTCTGTACTTTGGTAGCCTGACCAATATGATGAGAAGGCAAAAATCCCTCTGAATAGCAGGTGAGAGGAAGGAAGTATTAAAAAGGTTGAAAGTACACAGGAATTTGGATTTTGAAATTCTAAATCTCCATCTTTCAAATTTTATATTCCACCTTCCCACCAAGCCTCATTTTTACTCCACATAGAGTACTATGTTTTAAATCTTTTTATTACAAGAAAAGTAAATTGTAAATTCAAGATCTCAAGTTTACAATGAACAAAAAGACTTCTTAGAAACTTCAGCTGCTTTGATCAAAAAGGAGTGACACTCCTGCTGATAATGGTTGTTAAAAATTCACAAACAAGATTTAAAGTGCGTATAACATAAAGGAAAACTGCTATTCCTAGAAGCTCTGAGCGATTATATCTTTGATGATGCTCCTTAAACTGTTGTAGCTTTGATGATGCTCCTTGCTGACACTGAGTGGTGCAATTACCACGTGCTGATGAAGGAGAGCTGCAATTACTACATTTTCTGAGTCAACTGAGACTCAGATAGAGCTGAGATATTTTTTTAGTTGGCATTGGTATTTATTTATATACTCATTGTAGGTAAATTTCATAAAGCACTTCCTCAATATTTGTAACAGAATAGCAGAGAGAGACGTAGGTGTTCCTCTTTTTTCCCCCCCCCACCATAAAAATTGTTGCTTGGTGTTAAATCCCTACTGTGAGCAGTAGTCTGTACTTCCAACTTAGCTGAAATCACCGTGGGTGACACTGGGGCACTCTGTAAGAAAAATTGTAGCACAGAGTGCCAAAGGCCTTGAGAAATTTTGTGTGAAATAGGTTTGCCCTTTATCATGGGGCATGTTAATTAGTTTATTTTTGCAAGCTCAGTGCTAAAAGTGGGGATAATTAACATTTTTGCCCTAGATTTACCAAGGACTCAGAACTGGTTGAGGAAGGACCCAAGACATTATTTTCATTTAATAGAGTGATTGTCATGATTGGCAGCGTAAAAAGCAGCTTGAGTGTCTGCTCATACACCTGTGCATGTATTTTTATGTAATTTCAACTGCTTGTGATTATTTTTTCTCTTGATTTTCTTATAGAAATATTTAAAGATTGCTCTGAGTTTAGGAGCAAATTGTTTGGAAAACTTGGTGCCAAAATGGGTTCATCTGTTTTCAAGAATGAAGTGACAGGAAGTGACTCATTTTTACCCTTTCAGCAAAAGACTCTCTAGACTGTGAGTTTGGAGGTGGTTGACATCAGAGGCCAAGCGGATGACTTGCTTGCCCATAGAGTATGTAGATAAGGTCTAGGAAGGAGCTGAACAATTCACATTTTTCATGGAAAAAAACCCAACAAAACAAAAAACCCTATCCCAACTAGACCAAAAAAACTTCCTCTGCCATGCAAAAGTACTAATTATTTTTTTAAAACATCAAAATAGAGAATATTAGAGAAGAGAATATTAGAGTTACAGTAACACTGAAAAAAAGGAAATAACCAATCTTCTGTATCCTTCTGTAAACAGGTATGTATAACACATTCTCTCGTGTTATGATCAGGTGGTATTTTTAAATGTTTTTAAGACCTCACTTGCTTCAGTGATAGTATCTGTCAGTGCAGAGTGAGGCTGTGAATGATCTGAGATCAAGGATATCCCACCCCATCAGCTGATGGCATCCAGTGGTCAGGGCTCAGCTTAACAAGTCTCATGAGACAGGACAAACTTTAGTGCTTAGTTGCTGGTGCCACACCTGGCCACACTAGGTGTCTCATGTCAAATCCCTGTCAAGCTCCACTCATCAGTGCTTGTCAGCTCTGCAGTCTCGGGACGCAGCAAAAAAAGCAGTTGTCTTTCCAGGCCTAAAATGAAAAATAAAGATGCACACATTTGCTGAGGTTTTAGAAATACTCTCCTGTATTTTTTATTTGTATACATATATATGTCTGTGTACAGGTGTAGGCCTTGTCAGGGATATGTTTAGTCCACTGGGTGACCCCAGCGGTCCTGGCTCATTTGCTCAGAACCAGAGGTACAGACCCTACTCCAGGCAGCAGATCTTTAGAAATATTTGGAGGACTGTGCATTGCCCTGTCTGCCTTTGTCATTTCAGCTTATGAAAGATGGGCAAATCTTTCTGCGTTTTCTGCAAGAGGTAGAACAACATAGGTTGAGTAGATAAGGTATCAAATTCAGGGGTGGTGACTCACCTCACCAACTGCATCTTGCTGATGGCCTCACATCTTGTGAATTTTTTAAATTTATCTTTCAATGTCTTACCACTCATTTGTCATGTTGACAGGCAATGGCCAGCAGAGAACACTAGGTACTATTTATGGGATCATTGACGCTGAAGAGAAAATGTAGGAAAAAAGCAATAAATATAAAACTGCTAGTCTCTCTAAACATGTAGCTGGATAAATGGTCATTGTGACTATGTTTGCATGTAGAAATACAGCTATTCTGTTGATGTTAAGCACCTTCAGCTTCAAAGAAGAGCTTAAGGCAAAAAGATACTTTCATTACAGATGAGGAGGAAATAGGTGTTCAGAGGATGTTGACTATTCTTGAACTGAGCATTCTGACTCAGAGGAAATGTTGATGCATAGAGAGGAGCACAGAGAAGATGGCAGCTATTCCTCTACCTGGATTCAGTAACACTTCCTATTATGAAAATATGCCCAACTATTTGTTTCTAGAAGATTTCAAATGCCGTGTTAGTGTACAGTGGAAACATGTGAGGGTCAAGGGTTTTCCTTGGGTGTCCTCTGAAAGAGCTTGTGAAATGTGAGAAAATATGTTTTTGGGAAGATGAGTTACATGAGTACCATCTACCAGGCTTAATCTAAAGGAGAGGTGAAGATGATGTTTTCTGGAAAACTTGCAGATAGAGATATCTGTGGCTTGGTATGGCAGATGACAGTGTTGTAAAGGAATCATTCAAATCTTCACTGTGTCTTAGGAGGATAAATCTAATTTTTTTTTTTTTTATTTGAAGAAGGACATAAGTAGTATTTCTAGGTGGGCAAAAGTAGGTTGCAGTGATAGAAACAGCCACAAGCAAATGCAAAGCCGATGTGTAAGGGTATCCCTAAAAATTGAAGCTGTTATGGGAGATGACAGTAAAGAGTTTTTATTATGACTGAGTATTAATTAGTGACATGGCTATTAACGATGACAGTAATTAACAGAGGAAGGAAAGACTTGTCATTGTCCCAGGGGTGAGTAATCAGCCTTGGCAGGTGATAAATAATGGTTCAGCAAGCTCAGCAGAAAGATAATCTGTCTGCCTCAGGACAACTGGAGAACAGCTATAACATCTTCCAGGCTCTTGGCATAATTCAGGAATGATTTCATGTTTGTGACAGAGACAAATTAAAATTCTTGATCTCAAGTGCTGCTTATATTCTGGAGTGGATTATCACAGGAGTTCTGGTGGAGTCAGTGCCTCCAGTTCACTTTTAAACCTTTCCTGCCCAGTTAAACCTTTCTTATGAGGTGTGAGAAAGACTGGGGAAGCAGCATTCAGCATTACTTGAATTTTTCATTGTTGTTTGATGGACATTGAATAGATTCCTCAGAAGTGTCCTAGAGCTGGGGACGTGATCAGTCTATGTTAAAATGGAGTGGGGCTTAGTCCTAAATCAAGAACTAAGTGTTCTTGTACATCTGGAAAGGGATCATGCAGAAAGCACTTCACCTCTAGTGAGCAAGATGATGCAATACTGTAGATGATTGTCAGGTATCAGCTCTCACATCACTTGGGAATACAATGCCTAAGAGATCACTCCAAGCCTGTAACCAGAGACCAAAACAGGAGAAACGGTGAATTTTTTTGTTTGGGGGATGAACTGTAAAACCAAGAAACATTCTGGTTTCACTTGAACCAACACAGCATTTTGTGAGGTTTTGTTTCTAACAATACAGAAGCACTGCAGTTTGAATCTTCGGGAATTAGCTTTCTAACCATAAACATTGTAATCTGTCTTAAAAATATTTTTTGTAAAAAGTAAAAGGGAACACCCATGTTTATAAAATAGAATATTTGATTAACAAACTTGTCAAAACAACATGGCTCTGAACATATTCCCCATATGTTATTCAGCTAACAGTGTTCACTTGATGCCTTCTCATTTAGCAGATAATTTTGCACCCCTCGTACATATTTTTCTGAATACATATATTGTTCAAGAAAATGACATAACCTCAGGATGCGTCTGGCAAGATAGTTTTAGCAGAGAAAAGAAAGTGCTTGCACCATTGCCAGAGGCATTGGTTTGCTGTACTGCAAGGTGCCGACTGCAGTTTTGGTAAGCTTAGTGCAAAGAAGTTGATTTAAATTTGACGAGTTGCTGCATGGTAAAGTATAGGGAGAGACCACCTTAAAAGGACATAGGAAGAGTTGTCTTGGTTTAATGAGGCAGAGGCGGGGAGGCAAAGTGTCAGTGCTCCATAGAAACACTCAGGAGAAACTGTCAAGGAAGAAGAATCATTCTTTTTCTTCAATCCTAATACAGTTATAAAATGCATATAAATTGCATGTTAACAAATTTAGGTTGCGAACTTACAGGAAGAGTTCAAGCTATTAAAAAAATAAAATTCTGGAATAGCTTTCCAGATCAGGTAGTGGTAACTGAAGATGCTCCTAGGTAAAGCTGGGAGGTGTGGAGAATGACCGTACTGCTGAGAATACAAGATCGTGAGATTTTAGTATCTGGTTTGCCTTCAAGGCAGGTTGAGACAATGCTCAGCTGCTGCTTGTTGATGACATCTGCTTGCCCAGGATCTAAGTGAAATCAGATGCTTCCCTGATCTTCAGGAGCCCTGCTGATTTCCTGCAGGGGACATGTCTGTTGTTTCTTCTGCCTTGGGTGGAGGATGAGGTAGCTCAGGTCTGTATTGCTGCCTGCTGCTGAAATCTGACTGAGGAGGGTTTACTGGTGCTCGTTGTAGTGTTCTGGGTCAATTTCCATTGTCAGGGGAGTGGGAGCTGCTGTCCCCTTCTGTGTGGAGTAGAGCTCATGTTTCTAATGGGAATTTCACCTGTATAGGCGAGTCAGACCTGCAGATAATTGTGGGAACGTGGGTCAATAGCAGTGCCTGATGTGTCTCTCTGTGGCACATTGTGTCTTGTGGCCTTTATTATATTTAAGGTTTTCTGAGGGCATGGGAATGCTTTGGGCCTATGGGAAGCAAAATGATCTTCTGGAGCAAACATGGTGGTTATGCTGCTCCTTGAAGTCCCATCCATGTCTGAGCTCAGAGGTGCTCCACACAAATAAGATCCTCTGGGATTTTTTTTGTAAGCCTGAACCAGATTGGACAGGGCTTTGAGCAGCCTGGTCTAGTGGATGGCATCCCCTGCCCATGGCAGGGGAGTTGGAACTGGATATATTTAGGTGCCTTCTAGCCCAAGCCAGTCTATGATTCTATGAAGTGTTACTGGGGCTATTAGCCTACTGTATGTGAATGCAAATATTTCTCTGGAAATTGACTGTGTGCTGAGAAGGGCTTGGTGTTAGGTCTACATCCAGACATGGCATTGTTAGGGTGTGATGAATGCTGTTGTAACTTTAGTATGGGCTTGCCATATTGCATCCAAGTGTCTTTGCTGATTGCCCTTGATTTTGGAGAACTCCAATTAGCTGACTTGTACACACCATTATGTTTAATTTTAAGCTTAGCTTTCTGAGTATGTGATTTAACTAAATTCTGCTGCCCTGTCACAATGTATTTTGGTAACAGGCCTTTCTACTGAACAGTGACAAGTTTTCCAGTTCTGTGATCTCCATGCAAGCAACAGAGGTTGTATACATGCAGGGGATCAGTCCTAGAGAATTTTATGTTCTTTATAAGATTGCAAAAACTTTCATTATACTTGATGGGCCCTGAAAACCTAATGAACTTCCTGATGGATCTTAAAGGCTCACTCTTCCCAGCCACCATTCAGTTTGTGTGATCCCCACCAGGTGAATGCTCCCAGGGGCTGTGGTTACAGGCTCTCTGAATATCACCTTCTTCTCTAATACATTGCTTGTCTTTGACATAAGCAAGGCCTTCCTGTCTGTTTTTGACTGATTTTTGTTCTATACATCTACATGTTACAGGTGTGAGGTGCCAGTAAATGTTCCTTCATCTTCTTGCTAAACAGTGCCTGCAGAAACTTATCTCTGTGTGCTGAGGTGAGAAGAAAATGGGAGAGAACAGTTACAGGGAACTATATCTGACTTCAGGTATATCAAGTACCCTATTGCACAGAAAGACCCATGGGACTTAGTACCTGTCAGTAACCATGTAGCTGCAGTGTGGCACAAGAAGGAAAAACATTCTGAAACCTCAGTGGAAATAAAAAGCAAAGTGGAATAAAGTTTATGCCAGTTCTATTGTATCTATTTAAATGTTATCTCTCTCCAGGGCACTCAAACCCTGTGGTGTCACTGTCTAATGCTTTCTTGAATTTTTGTTCATTTGTTAAGGTTCCGATATCGTGCAATGGCTTATGAAGAACCTCAGCATTGAGGATGCAGGTAAGGTGACTGTAGCTGGGGAGAAATAGGTGCTCCATCTGTATTGTGTGTTGTGCCCTTAGACAGTAAATACCATATTGATGCAGTGTAAAATGCCAGTAAAAGAACATGGTTGATTTAAACATTGGAGGGAAGGAGGAGGAAAAGAGTTGAGTCAACATCTTAACTAAGTCTAATGCCTTATACTGTAACACACAGAAATACCATTGCAGGAATTTTAGCCTGTCTGTGAAACTGTTGCTACCTACAGAAGACTGATTGATTTTAGGTTTTGTTCCTGAACTTCAAAAAGAACTTGGTGGATACTTGTGGTTAAGCAGGCAAATGCAGCATCAGGTTTTCATGGTGTGAAGGAAGGTAGCCTCAGCTGACAGGACATGGTGTCTCTGTCATTCTTGGCCAGGGTCATAAAATCTGGTAATGGTTTTTAATTTATCAAAAAAAGCAAATAGCTAAATCAGCAGATACATAAATGGATATCATCCATAAAAAGTGATCAGTGCATGGGCACAATCCAAATAGTTCACTCTTCAGAGAAACCAAAGTAATTTATGCAAGTGGAGACCTATTGAGAAACTGAGAAGAAAAGATCTGCAGGTCCAGAAGTTTCTTTTCCTTTTCAGGAAAGGGATAAAATCCAGACTCTCACCTACCAGTTTTTAAGCTGCCTTACTGTCACCATGTAAAAACAGAGAGAGAGGCAGTATTGAATCACCCAGCAGGACATCCCTGTACACACATCCCTTCTCATGAATCCTGTCAGGTCCCAAATCTGAATTTCAGCTGCAGACAACAGCTTTATTATCTATCTGGACGTGCATGAGCAGATGATTTTTCAACTCTGTGAAAGATGATGTAGCTTTTGACAGCTGGCATTGCTTGAAAATTTGCACAGATGGGCCTCTGCATTGGGGAAGGTTGCCTGGGCAGTGCTAGGATATGTAACTCCTCTTTGCAACATTTTCACTAACAAAGGGCAATGCTACCGTATGAGGATGTGTCTTTATGAATAAATATCCTGCTAATGAACTGGTGTTGCAGGTGCTTGTTGGATTTAGTAGAAGCAAGTGAGGTTCACTGATGGAACAGGCTTCTTGTCAGCTGTCACCTGTGGTGGATAATGTACTTTAAAATTAATTTCATACTCTAGAGCTGAACTGGTGTAAACAAAAAAATAATGTGTTAAACATTTGAGCAGTGCTTCATCTGTATTGCAAGGCTGATTTCTGCACTCCTGCTTTCCCGGTTTGGTTGGAAGTAGTAGGGATGTGGTGTGGGTACAGAGAGGCGTGTGGGCCTCAGATTTCAGAAGTCATGACCAGAGCTGCAGTTGAAAGCAGAGAAATCTGCAGTGCATGTCTTGTTGACACATCCCTGCTGTTTCTTCTCTTTCACAGGGGAAGCAATACACTTGGGAAGTCTCATTGCTGCACAGGGTTACATCTTTCCCATCTCAGACCATGTCCTTACCCTGAAAGATGACGGGACATTCTATCGTTTTCAGGTTGGTGAGCACCCTGACTCTCTTCTGGTCAGCCCTTCTTCTGTCCCTGCAGTAATACTGCTGAAATCACCCACTCTTTATACTAAGCAGCCATTAGATCTATGAAGCCAGGGATTGAGGCTATCATCATAGAGGCCCTAGGAAATGATAAAGTCCCTTCAAAAAAATTTGCTTTAGAATCCCAAATCAGTCTCATCTATCTTCTGACTTACAGTTTTTTACATAAATGAACAGCTGTGTCCCGTGACTGTTTTTGGTACCTGAATTCACAGCTGTTTTACTCAGATTTGAACTAAACCAGGAGAAAGAAGTTAGCTTTCAGGTCCTAACTCTGATGCAGAATTAAGTAGCCATTCTTCTGTGCAAAATGGACCAGGGCAGACTTAGGAGCTGGACATTCAAGCTTTGGCACAGCAGAAAATTCAAATTTTTATCATCTCTCTCTTACAAATTGGTGTGGAAGAGGGCAAGCCTAAGGCTTTGGCTCTCTTACAAAGGATATGTAACCTTGGCAATCACCTAAACTGGGACATCTCTATCCCTCAATGCTCCTGTGCCTCCAGATGTGCCAAATTTTTAAAGCACCCTGTGCTTTAGTTCCATGCCCTGTCCAAAATCTGCCACTGTCAGCTTTCTAGATAACTGAGTGCTTGTTCTGCAGCAGCTCCTTCTGAACTGATTGTATAACCTTAGAAGAAGCAGTAAATCCAAACTTGGAGTCCTACTGCCTCATCTTGCTGGCCGAATTTTGTGTTTTTCTGTTACATGATCTCGGCCAGCTCCCTTGTCTTTTCTGTCACCTTTCTTCTGTTCACCGTCCTGTTCCTCCTTTACATTTTTTTTACTCTTTTTTAGCTTTTATTGGAAAAGCCAGTTCTGCTCTTTGCATCTGATGTTGCAGCTGCTCATGCTTACTGCTAATGTGGTATTGTGTTATCATATGTGACCAGTGTCATGGTGGAAAAAGAAGCCCAGGAGATCACAGATGTCCTCTTATCTCACCCCACCTTCTGGTTGCAAGGCATCATTCAGGCTCAGATTTCTCATTACTGTTCCCTTTCTTTTCTGAAAGTCCTTATCCTCCTGTCGTGAAAGACACAACAGAAGCAGGGGTAATACTGGTTGCCTATTTAGCTGTATTTTTCTCTGTTTTAAAAGAATGGCAGTCTAAGAACTTGTGCTGTGCAGTTTTGCAGTTTTCAGGAGCTACATTTTAATATAACTTAATTTCTTTTTTATTGTTTTAAGCCTGTGTAAACTGCATCATCTAACTGACTGCTTATTGACTTTTCTTTCCCTTGTCTTTTCTTACAATTTTTTGCATATCCTTTGCCTGTTTTCATTTCCTCCAACACACTTCTTTAGCTGTTTTCTGCAAAAATAACCTGATAGAATCATGCTTCTTTCCATTACTCTCTTCTTGCTACTTTTTACCTCAACATCAGTCCCTCCTTTAACAGTAGCTCTTTATCTTCCGAAATTCATAAGATACATATCAGTGAGGAGCATTGAACCCTGTATTGTTTGAATCCTCCATGTTTTCTCACTGTATTTTGGTGGAAGGATATTAACTCTGTGTGTTAATGTCCTATGCCCATCTGTAGCATTACATCAGTAAAGCAATGTGTAATCAGTAAAGCATCAGTGTTCTCTAATTTGTGTGATCCTTGGTATGTTATTTTTCATTCATGTTAAAACTGAAATACAGTCACATATAGTTCTAGCTTGTAATTAATTGTAGCAACTGCAATATGCAGACCTGGATAGAAAACAAAAGCACTAAGTTCAGCAGGATGTCTGCTTTTGGAATGACTCTAAACAGCTGAGTTTTGACCTCTGCCTTCTGTTACAACTGAGAAGGAAATTGGAGTCTGCCAACCATATTGGTGGCTGCTACAGAAAAGCAAGGGGTATGTAGCATATAGATAAAGCCACAAGGTTTCTCATGCACTTAAATACATATATATATATATTCAGGTTGCCTTTGAATTCCTGGGGGAAGAGGAGGTTCTGGGGATAATGGATTAGATGTCCACATTCAGATGAGCTGGCAACAGTGTCTGAAACTGCATCAGGACACTGGACATCCTCCTCAAGAGACGCTTGCATTACAGCATCTCTATTTACCTGCAGTGAGGACTATTAAAGGTTTTCAAAGCATCCTCACTTTTACTGTAATCAGTAGCAGTGTTTCCCCTGAGGGCAGAATCCGGGTGGTAGATTTAGTGATTCTTCTTTTTGTACTTGTAATGTTTTTCTGCATCTGAATTGGTTTTCATCTCTTAAATTACAAATATGTGTGTGTTTTTTCTTAGGCACCATACTTCTGGCCTTCAAACTGCTGGGAACCAGAAAACACAGATTATGGTGAGAGTATGATTTTTTCATTATAGAAAGTTAGTGATGTAAACAGTTGTCCTTAAAATAATTACTGATGGCCATATACACCCTTCGTGTGCAGAGTTTCTTGTCAGATGGCAGCATCAGAGGCAGATATGTGCCCATCTCAAATGCACGAATTGAAACCCTGGGGCATATCAAGCCCCTGGAGCTGTAGCCATTGAGCTCAGTGGGGCCAGGATTTTCCCATCCATTGCCTTCATTCTCCCATAGCCCTGTTCATTTCAGCAGGATTTGTGGCAAGCAGAATACTGGTTCTTGGGAGTCTTAAATACCAATATTGTTTTTGTGGGAGACCATCCTGTGATCTGTTGCTGAATCTGTTATGTGGATCAATAAAATTTACTTCATCTGGGCACTTACCGGACTGATCAATAAACCAGTACATAACTAACAGCAACCCATAGTTAAAAGTTCTCTGATACATGACATCAGACTTATTTTCCCATTTTTTTTAAGATTACCAGATGATACCGTAAAAGAGAAGACTGAGCGTGGTTTATGAGTTAACAAAGTTCAACATGGTGTTTTAAACATGTGAGTGCCTGCAGACAGGGATAATACATAAAGAAAATATGTCAGTGTTTTTATCTTTAGCTGTCTGCATGCAATATTGCTGTCTCTTCCAGAACTGCACTGCTTCCACAGTTAAATGATAAAAGTAATTGTTGCATCCTGGTGTGGCTTTGGAAGAGGAAGTGTATCCATGTGTGCAGTCATAAAATGGGAGCTTCTGGAAGTCCTTTATCTCATAATCTAAGATTGGTTTGGAACTCCTCCCTGAATAATCAATTTGGGTTTTTTCTTTCCCGTGCAATAATTACTCATCATTATGGATTCTGGAACTCATTTGCTGGGGTGAAGAAGTAGCCTGCAATGGTGTGTGTCATGTGATAGTTCATTTGCACTACTCATCTACAGATGAGCTAGACTTACATGTTTATCCTAGTGAGGGAATGGTTAAGGAGAAAACACAGTGCTGTTTTGTATTTGCAAAAAAAAAATAATTCTAGATTTTACAGTCACCCTATGTGACTGACCCTATGTTACTGTGTGAACTGTGCCTCATATGTATTCTTTAAATACCAGAAAAATAATGTGAAGAGGGAGGTTCTGTTTTTTTCCTGCAGTATCAGATAAGTAATTGGTTTTGGCAGTCAGATTACTGTGCTGCAGTGGCATTGACTGGAGTTGTACACCCCAAAATAAAGCCTTCTATGAACTGACCCACAGCTGGACAAGCTTCAACTGCATTAGCTCTGAGCCCTGCAGTGACAGATTATCATCTGAAAAACCAGAAACCTCTAACATATGCTTATAATCAGACTTTGCATATCAGAGGCCTGTACAGATGGAGTCTTCCCAGGAATTAAGTAGTAGACTTCCCAGACTAGTAGTAGACCCTAATAAAACTGAAATCCCAGCAGCACTTCATACTTTTTTTTGTTTGCATGTGTCCACTTACAGGAGAGGAACTAACTTGCTAATGGCCTTGCATGAAAAAACACTGTGAAGACAACTGACTCACTTCATTTGGTGTCATAAGTGCCTTACAGAGAAAACTGCCCTTGAGATGTGTAAATATAAATGAACTGGTCAGCTCTGGTTACAATGCGTAATACTAGCTCATTATATGAATGTTAAAATTACAGAAACAGTGTAGAATAGAATTACATGAGTAGCACTGGGCCTCTATTATTCAGACCTGACTGTATACCCAGAGTGTGCTATGGACCTTGTGTTTCAGCCTTTAGTGGAAATGGGGTGAGATTACCAGATCCAGGTGGAGCTTTCCCAGAAGGCAGCCTGGGACTGGTTTGGTGGTGTGTGCTGGGCTCACCTTGACCCTCGGAATCCCAAACCACATCAGTTTCAGCAGCCTCTGCCTATAGCAAAATGTGACAAGGTTTCTGTTAACCATTTGAAATGTGTAAGAATAAGAGGATGGAGCATATTAAAAAATGCTCAAATCATGCTTTTAAGATCTGTTTTCACTTCAATATCCTGATTTATTTTTATTTTTTCTTAGCAGAAAAGAAGTGCAGGGATGGTCACTTTGGCATGCATATTCCCAAACTCCTTAGGGGAACAGATTGCTAATGCTATATCTTTTAGCAGACCCAGAAGCAATTGTGCCTTTCATGGACATCTTGTTAGGTACTGGCCTCTGCTCTCAGCGCTCTTAAATGAGATGTCCCAGATGTTTAGGGCCTCTGAGATGAGTCGTAAGCAATGTCAGCTGGGTGTCCAGCCCTCTCATTCCTTGACTCGTGTTGCTTTCTGATGAAAACAAACTGTCTATGGACTACTTTTTTTCCTTCTTTTTTTTTTTTTTTTTTTAATTAGGATCTAGTACTAATAATCTGTCTGTAATTGTTTTCCATTCTGTTTCTCCCTTTAGCCATCTATCTTTGCAAAAGGACCATGCAGAACAAAGCTAGGCTGGAGCTGGCGGATTATGAAGCCGTAGGTACACTGCTGCTAGAGTTTAAAGCTGGGGGGTGCAGGGATAGCTTTGCTTGCCAACTGAATGCTGCCATTTTGTGTTTTGGGGTCAGCCTTTACTATATCTTTTTCTTAGTTGTCAGAACTGTGTGAAGGCTGATATGAAGACAACATCAGGAACATGATGGATGAATGTCCCTGGCTTTGCAGTGTCCCACATTAAAGCATCTGCTGTATAATGCGTCTTTTAAGACGGGCAAATTACACGGAGGTTTAGCTTGGTGTGCTGTTTTCAGTTAGTAAGTTCTGGTTTATATAGCAGATTTCAGCACAGGAAAATGATGGATTTTCAGGTGCGCCACTGGGCAATTAAATTGTTGGTGACACATCTAGTTACGAAAGTTCTCAGATGTTAGACTTGGAACATTTTCTATATGCCATATGAAAAATATCATTGAACTTTATTTAGAGCATGTTTTCTGATATGGAGTTACTATAAATAAAAATATCTCAAACTTTGGTGTCAGACTGCATAGTGGAGAGGAGTGGGAAGATGGAGGCAGGAGGGTCAGGGCTGTGTATTTCTTTGAATACCAGCAGTGTAGCACTCTGAGCAGCTAAACTTTTCTTTCTGTCATGTTGACTTTTTTCTGCTTACTTGCTCAACAGTGTAACAGCAGAATTTTATATGTGGACTTTTTCGTTGGAGGTTCGTTTACGAAGTTGGTTCTAGTGGACTTACGTGGTCATATTTGTTACAATGAAAACATTTATGTTGCATATATTTTAGAATGGGATTTTTTTTGTTTTTTCCCAAGATGGATTCCTTTTTTCCCAAGAAGATTCCTTCTTCCTTACCTTCTACGTTTTGGAACATTTGTGCACATGGAGAGATATGTTCATGCCATTTGGTCCTTTCAGTGCAGAGCATGCAAAAATTGCCACTTCTCTAGTCCACCCTGAAAATGCATTCTGACTTCCCAAGAGTTCTAACTTCAAACAGGCACAAAGGAAGGGATATAACAACCTGCATACGCTTACATGTCCTTTTGCTGAGTTTTCTCTTCTGCATATTGTTGATTTCATTATTAAAACCATTAAAATTGCTCACATCCAACCAATTAACTGTAAGTACTCCAAAGATCTATCATAAAGCAACAAAAGGCTGTTGAGCGGTGCACATACTCCCACACTCACACAGTGAGGCTATGGCTGAGTACTTCTGCACATTGTTGCCTACTGAGAGTAGCAACGCTCCAGTGATGGTAAATAATTAGATCTTGGCAGTCTCTCATTTTTCGTGTGACTATTGCATTGCACAATTAGAGGTTACTTCTGCATTCAAACTTTGTTCTCTTAATTAGAGACCTTCAGATAAGAATGGCACCAACTCTTCCAAAGCATTATGGGAGCTGAAGCAGATCCAGCAAGGGATGTAAGCTCAGGACAAGTGAGAGAAACAGGCTTGCAGGAGTGAGAAGCAGCGCTTCTCATATTTTTGAGATGCAGCATGAGAATGCTTCTCCATAGATATCAGCAGTGACCTAGAGCTTCAAGAGAAGCTCTCTACAAAGCATCTCAGGGGACATTTCATTTTCTGCTTGCAGCATTTACAGACAGTCCCCCAGCCCACATTTATACTGATTAGAGCAGGGGTCTTGATGATATGATTGTATACTTGAATTCAGGTTTTTTATAATTTGTCAAACATAACCACAATTCAAATATGGCTTTGATTGGTGATATTTTGTTGGCTTCAGCATATTTACTCAAGAGGGCACATGTGAACATAATTTAAAACAAAATAAAAATAATGAAAAAAATACCCACAAAAATTTGTGTTATGGATAATTACAAGTTGTTCTTCTTTGTAGCCACTGTTAAGGAAATCTTCACCATTCAGTACAGCTGTAAATCATTTGTTTAACTGTTTTTCTCCATATGTACATACTGAAACTATTACATAGACTTGGTGGTAACAGGGCCAAGCTTTATGCCTCAAGTTATACATGAGTTTAAAGTAACTAGTAGGAAGATTTCTTCTTGCATTGAAATACATGTGCCTGAAAAAAGTTTCTTGAAATAAAGGTGGTAAGTATAAAGAGAACAAGAGTAGAACTACGGGTGTTTATTTTCAATGTAAATTTGAAACAGTTCAACCAGCTGTAATGGAGAAGAGCGTCCTGTTAATTGTCTCGCAGGCCTCCTTTCTTGGGGAGGGTATGGATATGTAACTTCAGGGTGCAATTTAAGCCTGAACTTCTAGCCATGTTCTGAGTTTAACCTCAAGCTATGATGAAGCGACATCCACATCCAAATATTCAGATCACTACACTCTCTGTAATGGGTCTGGACCAGAGCTCTTACTTCAGGTGTAGAACAGAACTGCATCTGGAGCCATTCTTTGCAGTAATGGTGTTCATTGTTCAGACAAATAACTATTTCCATTTGTGAATCATCCTGGCAATCCCCAGCCTTCAGTACTGTGCAGCTGCATAATGCTTTCAGCAGTGACCAGGACTGAGCAAAGCAGGGGACGCTCAGGCTTTGCTCCTTCACGAAAGCCTGAAGAGCAGAGAACAGTGCAGAGAGGAGGGGAAAGTGAGGATGAGAGGGAAACGTGCAGCTGGCAGCCATCTGCTATCAGAAGTGAAAGTCATCAGCTTCACAAAGCTTCTCAGTGTTATCTTTTGGGAACAAGTCCATAATTTTTTTCATACTTGAGCTCAAGCTGTCTTTATCACAGTCCATTACTTATTCCTGGCAGGGCCCTTTGGGTTGCAGCCCAAAAAGATGTGTTACAGCCTTGCTTTGCCTGCACTATAGTTCACCTGAAACCAACACTGACTTCCATGTTCTTAGTTTCTCAGTTAAAAAAAAAAGGAATAAAATAAATACTCACCATGCTAAACGTACTCTCAAGCAATTGTTATAATTACAGAAATTAGTTGTTCTTACTATTTTCATCTTTTGACAGGAAAACCTAGCAAGACTTCAGAGAGCATTTGCAAGAAAGTGGGAATTCATCTTCATGCAAGCAGAGGCCCAAGTGAAGTGAGTAATCCTGGAGCACTGAATTGCACCAGTTTTTAGAGCTGTGAAGGGAAGGGGATTCTGAACAGATAAAACTTCTTTATCAAAATCTTTACTGTGACTAAGCTCAGAAGGTGTTGGTGAATTTTAATCACTGGCAGACTAGAAACAGTAGAGAGCCAATTCTGGAGGTCTGTGCCAGAAACTGAAAGATGGGTTTAATGATCTGTACGTGGAAACGCTGGTCCTAAGCCTGTATTCACCATGGGACCTTGGGTAAATTTACAAGCCCGTTGTGCTTCTACATTTGTGTAGTATTTTTGTTTTTTATGAATGGAAAGAACAGAATTTTGTCATCTGAGTGTGTTACTCTATGCTTGCACAGTATTTCTGAGTCTAAGAATACTGTCACTTCCATGTGATTATAAGGGTGGTATTTACAACAGGTATTTCTTCTCATCTTCCCTTGTGAAAGCAGTATGAAGCCTCTTAACGTTTGGAGTGTGTTTGCATTACTGCTGGTAAATGGATAGGGTCTAGGGTTTGTGTACTTTGTCTACAAACTAATACCTAAAACTCTGAGTGTCCATTTTGTGCATGTCATTGTCACTTATAAAATGGAAAGGTTGGTAAAGATGACACGTGAGAACACCAGTACTGAAATGGTTCCATTGGAAGGAATTTGCACTTTCAGCATTAGACGCTAAAAAGTTAAGGAGTATAATTTCTTGAAGGTGTGTCTTGAGGTGTATGTCTCTATCTTTGGTTAACCCTTTGGAATTTTGATAAATTATTTGCTTAATAACATGGCAATTATGTACCATTTAAATATATAGTAATTATCTTTCAAACTGCAGGGTAATTAAGGGATTTTTTTTTTCCAACCAGAATAACAGTGTTCCATTTGGAAGAGAAAATTAGAATTTAGGATAGCAGTTGTACTTTCAGTTACCTAAAGGCTATTGCCAAAATGGAAAAAAAAGCGTTAGTCAAAACAAAAGTCTGCATTCTGTCTAAAACATATGATTATCACCTAAGAAAGAAATGTAAATATCAGACTCATTGTGATCACTGTTGGTTATTCATCTTTTCTTCATTCTGTTTTCTTTGAAGCATAAGCAGGAACTGGCTGCTATCAACTTTTTTTGCTGGCTAGTTTCAGCTTGATTCACAGTTCATGTGATGTTTCAGTCTTCAGGTTTCCAGAAAGACAGGGATGGAATTCACGTTGTAATTCACAGTTAACTAAAAGTTTAATTTAACTAGAAAATGGAGGAAAAAAATCAAAAATACCTGAAAATATTCTTTCTGCTTACCAAGTTCTGCTTTGTTTTCCACATTTTTGTTTGTACACAGGCTTCCCATTGCTATGCCCACATTGCTTCAAAACCTGCAGCCATAGAGCATCTAGCTGATTTGGGTCTTCATAGTTTAAAATGTGAAATACTGAGTTATCCATAAGTCTGGAGATAGGAGCTGACAATCTGAGTTGAGCACAGTGTCAGTGAAGAGAATTCATGAAGCCTCCAAAGAGTTTCTTCAATTTCTGTGTGATGTAAGATTGGAGTAGACTTCACCTTTCCCTTTCGCCCAGTGGGAAGGACTGATTCAGAAAAGTAGTTTTGGGCTGGATGTCCTCAGCGCAGTACAGCAGCTGCTCTGGCTTTGTGTGGGGACAGAGCTTGTGCCAGAGCTTGTTTCTCATCTCTGCCTTGCAAGGGGAAAATCGGCTAGTGATGCCGAACTGTGGAGAATTTGGTCTTTTTCTGGGGAGGAGTGTTCAGAAACTTCTGTTTTAGTCCCCTGATTCCTATCCTCTTGGTACATTTCTAGCACAGACTTAGCCAAGGGTCTGAAAGCCCCTGAAAAACAAAAACAGATGGGAGAGAACCTGGTGGTCAGAAGTCACAGCTGGCATGGGTTTTCTTCCCTCACTGCTTTGATTTTCCTGGTGGTGTCAATGTGGGACCCCAGCACAGGGACACTGACCTTTACTCAGTCCTGCTCTGGAAGTGGAGGATGTTCCTCCTTCCACGTGCCTCTTCCGGTCCCTGTGCAGATAGCTCTTGCAAGCAGGTGCTGACTTTGTGCTCACGTGTAAAGCTGGGTGAGTTGCCAGATGTCACTTGCTCACTGCTGCCAAGAATTGCTTTGAGCAGCCTCTGGTGGCCTTTGGGCTGCGTGCTTCGAGTGAGTTTGTTCACTGGCTGCATCAGGGCTAGAATTAGAGTTCCTGTTGGGCCAGCCCAGTCACTTCTCTCTGGGGTGGGTGCTGGTTTGTTGGGGCCATGCAGCAAGCTCACCTTAGGTCACCAGTGCTGTCACCTCTTGCTCCACCAGCATAGGGGCACACAGACAGAGACAGTCTTTGAGTTGTAAGCTCTAAGGAGGAGTGACCACAGGTGCTGCCCATGCTGTTGCTGCTGGGAATGTCTGGGATAGATGCTCTTTGCAATCCGTATTCAGGCCAGTGGTGCTGCTGGGGCGTTGGAGTCTAATGGACTTCAGTTCAGCACCAGCCAGGAGCCTCACCTGGAGCAAACTGATCCTGGTGGGTCTCCTTGACATAGACAAAACGACAAACTCCCCCAGTCTGTCAAATCAGAGTATTGGAACAGGGTACCAGGTAAAGTTCTCCTCACCCGATGAAAAACAGCTGTTAAGTTTTTCTACATTAATAGGAAAATCTCATTTGACCCATGTTGGAGTAAACATCAGTGTTACTTTGTTCATGGCATGTGCCCTTGCAAGTACGAGTGTGACATTGCTGTACAAAAAGACGTTGATTTCTGAATTTTTTTGTCTTCTGGTTAAAAACCACAGCTAGGAACTATATCAAAGAAGAAAGCATTATTTGTACATTGTCTCATACTCACTTATTTTGTTTTCAGAATTGACAGGAAAAAGGATAAAACTGAAAGAAAGATTTTGGACAGCCAGGAAAGAGCATTCTGGGATGTGCACAGGCCTGTGGTAAAACTATTTTTGAATTTAGACCCTTTCCAGGTTTTGACAGGAAAAGTTTTATTACTAGTAAATGTTTTATGCACAAAGACATTGCCTTTACAGTCACCACATGGATTTTCCTTACAGTTCAAAATGCATCAAGTGTCTGCAAGATTATTTGAGACATTCTGGACTTGTGTACCTACGGAACTATTGATTTTGAAATATGTGAAAATTATGAACTTTGGAAAATTATTTACTGGGCTTATGGAAGAAAAGCAGCTTACTCAGTTTGTCTCACACTTCTTAGCAAAAGCTCCCCCCTGTTAGCTGTTTCCTTTTGGTGCCAAAGTTAGGAGTAAGTGGATTGAATGCTGACATGGCATCCTTGGGTATATGCAGTGTCTTGTTTAGCAAGAGAAATTTATGGGACACAAATCTCAATAGTTTTGGACAAGATCTAATCCTATAGTTTTTAAAGGTAAGGTAGGATGAAGATTCTTAACAGAGGAATAACACAAATACCATCTCTTTCCAGCCAGGCTGTGTGAACACCACAGAAATGGACATTAGAAAGTGTCGCCGTATGAAAAACCCACAAAAAGTGAAAAAGGTCAGTTTAAGTTCCTGGTTTTGGTTTTTGCTTTGGTTTTGTTCACAGTTTTTGTTTTCCTCTAATGTAAGTCATACTTTACACCTTCTATATATGAGACTTACTCAAGCGGAACAAAAAAAAAGTGATTTGATAGTACAAGTTCAGTTTTGTTCTCCTTGATGAATTTATTATTTCAGTTTTGCCAGCAAAATTGTACTGACTGGGTGATGGGTAGAGCTGAGAAGGGCATTAAGGACCTCTGTGTCCCAAATGTCTGATGGTTCTGCATTCCCATAAAATTAAAAGAAATTGGCAAAAATACCTAGGTCCCTTTTTAAGAAATTATCTGGGCACAGATAATGAGATATTTACCTGCCTAATCATTTCAAAGGCTGGATCATTAGCAACTTGGGTGTCTTTGACTTCCAGCAAGTGTGAGCTCTTCTATGTATACAAAGTCATAGAATCAATTAGATGGAAGAAAACCATGAAGATCAGTGACTCAAAACCTTCATGTAACCAAGCATTTCACTAAACCATGTTTCTGTCTTTTAAATAATTTCAAGGATGGTGACTCAACAACTTCCCTGGGCAGCCTTGTTCCAGTCCTTGATAACCATTTCAGAGAAGAAATTTTCCCTAATATCTAAACCTCTCTTGGCACAGCTTCAGGCTGTTTCTTCTTATCACTTGTTATATTTTTGGACTCCTGAACTTCCCTAAGTAGTTAAACTGCAGCAGAGATATTCACATGTCTATTAGAAGTTTAACTGAAAAGCAAAAGCACTAAATGAAAGGGCAAACTATACTACTTTCAGTGCAGGTGTCTGTCCTGAAAATGAATGGCTGCAAGTCAGTCTGCAGGTTTTTAGAGAGGTTCATCTGAACCTGGCCCACTGACTTGACCTGGTTAAGCACTTTCTTCAATATGTAGTTTTACATCAAGAAATTAAATCAAGTGAAAAACAGCGGCATAGAATTAGATTCTAGTATTTTCTTTTACCCCTTGGTTCACCCCAGTGACAGTTTCCAGTGTTCTTCCTGCAAGTGTTAATGCTCACAGCCTTCAGAGCTCCTAAAAATTATCATCTACATTTTAACATTTAAAACAAGCTCTTCTTTTAACATGCCTACAGGCCTTCCAAGTGCAGGCATCAGCAAACACGGTCTGATCTGTAAATTTTACTCCAGGCTGAATTATTATTGACCTGTGTGGGTATAAACAGTAGGAAATTGCTGGCTTGTTACCTTAACTGCTTTGCATACTGCACTGTTCCTCATCACGTAACAGAAAAATGCTGTAATCACTTCTGCTTTCTCCTTGGTTCCTCACAGTCAGTGTATGGGGTTACAGAGGAGTCTCAGCCCCAAAGCCCTGTACACCTGCCATCCCAACCAGTGCGCAAAATGACAAAAGAGGATTTCCGGAAGCAGGTGAGTAGGTGGCTGTATGGCAACTCTTCTGAGAACTGCTACCAGAAAAAAAACATAGAAAGTTACTCAGATACCAGCAAAACCAATTTTATGTTTTACCTGTCCTTGATCCTCACATACTTATTCTTGATTCTTACTTATGTAAAGTATTAGTAAGTATTCATTGAGCAGTGCAGTTGTATGGTGATACATATTATGAGTAACACTGACCTTTGAATCTACTTTTATTGTCTGTGGACCAGACACAGGCAATAAGGCAATAATTCCAGTTCACTGAAGATGTCTGAAAAGTGGACAGTGACAAAGGCCAGTGTAGCTGGGCACAGGCTGGGGACGAGTGGTGAGGAAAGGCATCGTTCAGTGCATGACTATTAGACTGTACAGTCAGAGCTTTTAGGAAACTAAGAAAAAGTTATTTGGACAATCATGCCAAGGAATGACCAGCCAACTCACACATCCTTGCCCTGGCACAAAGAGCTCTCCCTCCAAATTACTTTGCTGCAATAACAGCCCTCACTGAAAGACAAAAAGGAATCACTAGATCAGCATTTTACTAAAGGCAGCTTTAAAAAAGTTTCTTAGGCAACCAGTTTTTGGGTGGTCTTCTGAACTAAACCTGGATGCTACATTTCTTGAGCTTTTTTATCATAGGCTGAAAAACTGGTTCATAGCAGAATGAAAATGTGCTGTAAAATGTTACTGGTCTTGTGATGCCTGTCAGTAAGAGGAATAGGAGAGAAGAGTGTGTTTGCAAAAAGGAGATCATATTGTACCCTGAGTAGTCTAGGAAACTTGGCCCCAAATATGTGTCTTTCAGTTACGTCTTCTAAAGATTCCCCTACAGCTTTGCCTTTGGCAGTGGAGCCTCTTGTTGGAAGCAGTTAATAAGCTTCTGATACCTAGGGAAGGATTCAATTTCCTTCTGAGTTACTTTCAAGCTGCTTGGAAAGGAGAAATCAATAGTGCGTTAGGATATTGTCAATGCATGCTGCAGAACTCATAGATTGTTAATGTCCTTGTCATCTCTCTCCTCAGATAACTTTTCTGAACATGCAGATAGAGAGACATTGTTTAAAGATGTCCAAAGTAGCAGAAAGGTGAGTGTCCCTATTTTGATAGTTTCCCATTCTTTCCTCATCTCCAGTTTGGCATTTCTAGAAACAGAGCAGGCAGCAGAGTGCAAAGGTTTGACCCCCCTTTCTGTGCATCAATCCTTTCTCCTCCTTGCCCAGCTGTGCTGCCTGTCTGCTGGCTGCTGACACTTCTGTACTCACTCTTCTGCCACTGAGCAAAAATAGGTGGGAAATGAGGACCTGTAATACTGCAAAAGAAAATAAGCATTCACAAAAGAAAAAACCCTTGTGCGACTTGTTTCCCACCCCTTCACTACCCTAGGGTTTATTTTTAGAAAAGTCATTCCTCTCTCAATTTGAAAATACCCTTTCTTTCCCTTTTTGGCTGAACTCTCAGTGCTCATCTCTTGTTAGTCTGGCACAGCTCTGGGGAAGGAGCTGTGTTTGCATTTGTTGCACATGGTGTTTGCATCTCTGTTCATACTGGGGTTGTAGGACCAGTTTCTGCTCCCACTTACATGTATATGAAACCCTTAGAGAAGTATTGAGGTTGTACCTGGACTACTCAAGGCAGTGTTTTAAGGAGTGGATTTCTAAGAAGCAAATGAAGGCACAATTTGACTTGCGGAATATTTAGTTTTGGTAAAAAGTATGAATAGGTGAAGAACAGGCTCACATTTAATTGAGTACGACAGCTCATTTACTTAGGTACTTCTAAGTTATGCACATTTGCAGGGTAGTCACTGAGATGAAGGTAGGGATAGCCATGCTCTTCAGTGATATCACTTTTAAAGCAAAACTGTGTTGAACATGAAGGATAGGATAAGGGATGATTCCTTCTAGAGAAATAATAGACAAATTTTTCTTTAAGCAAAGTAAAATGGGAATACCTCATGAAATGTGCTTTGCAGTGCCTGCAGCTATAGTCAGTATGCATGTACTAAACCAGGTAAATTAAATTATGAGAGGCCCAATGTAAGTTCTTGTTGGCTCATGAAGTTTAGCGATTAAAATGAAAATGTATTCAATTAAAGAGAAAATATTCAGAGGCTCCCTGAAATCCTGCATGCAATACATCGTATGATTAAAATGAGCACATTTATATTTATGTTTTGGGCTTTTGGATCTTTTCAATTAAGAACATATACTTTAACAAAAAAATGTCATTGTACTGAATTTATTTACAATGACCTTAATATACTGAGACAGTAATAATTTTCCTGGTTTGAAAGGGCTTTCTTTTTTTTCTTTTTTAATTGTTCTCAAGTTGGAGAAGAAAATGTTGCTATCAAAACCTGTGCAAAATAATAACCAGAAGAAAAGCAAGTAAAATGAGGACAGTCAAATTACAGAATTATAGAATAAACTGAGTTGGAAAGGACCTACCAGGATCATCAAGTCCAACCCCTGACCCTGCACAGGAGAGCCCCAAGAACCATACCATGTGTCCGAGAGCATTGACCAAACACGTCTTGAACTCTGGCAAGACTAGTGCCATAACTGCTTCCCTAGTGAGGTTGTTCCAATGCCCTACACCCTCTGGGTGAAGAACCTTACATTTCTAAATAACTATTAATAATTATAAAGAATGAAAATCATGGTTGTGATCTTTATATCTTGTGAGGAGGTGTTTGGTCATGTGATGACTCTGAATATTGATTTGAATATTTGCAATATTGATTAAGAATCGCAGGACTTGATGTGGAGAGTGGTGGGAAGTGCAGCCTGGATGTGGAGCATTGCAGAGCAGGTAGGAGGGAAGCAGAGGAGCTGATGGGTCCAGTGGCTTTGCAGGGGTAGGGACTGGTGAGGAGGAATCAACATGGATGACCTGACTTGCACAATTGCCTGAAAAAAAAAAACTGTGCAGCCTTGAAAGGCCCATGAAAATACTGATTACAAGCACTAGGAACAAATCCGCTGTGTAAGGAAATGCTGTTATTATCAAGTCAATTTTCAGGCTGGACCCTGCTCTTGGTACAGTTTGGGTGACAATGTGGCAGATGAGGGTACAGGAGATGACTCTTGGCACGCTCCCTTCAACAGTCGAGCCTGACAGTGGGACCACCTGCCAATTTTTCAGTATAGCACAAAGGCACTTTCAGAGAGGATGAGGGAAGTAACAAGGAGCAAATAAGTCAGGAAGCACTAGGGCAAACAACTTATAGGAATAAGATGTAAATTGTTTCAATAGTAATAGATCAATTGTATTTATTTTACATTAATTCACACTATTCTTGGGATAGCCTTTGTCTGTCAGAAGAGGAAGGCTCTCCAAAGGGTATCTCCAGCTTCTGTGAGATAAATGCTCGCTGCTGAAGATTTTCTTCCCCTTCCTCCCTGTTCTGCTTCCAGGAGTAGATCTGTGCCAGGTGTGGGAACAGGCATCCCGCAGCTGCTCCATCCGCCTTGGAAATTGTCTTACTTCCACATCCTTTCTCCCCACCTGGGACCTGCGCAATGTCAGTTTTAACCATTGAGCTTTGAGAGCTGTTGAGCAAAACTACCAATATATTCTACCTATTGTTTTCCCTGACTGCATTGTGCAGTGTTAGTACAATTTCATTAGACACAGCATCACCAAAATGGATGGGGAAAAATTAGCGTCTTCCTACCAGAGGCAATCTCAGTTCCCTAGATAAAAATCTGTGCTATCCTTTCAGCTTCTTTATCAAAGTTCCTGTGAAGGTTCAGCAGGCCCCCTTGCTAGAGAGACACTTGGGTTCTCAAGGCAAGCTCCGCACCCTTCAGTCAACTGTTCCCACCACCTCTTTTACCGGATATTCAGTTTATCACCCAAAAGGCCAGGTTTGCATTTTGACAAAAATGCTTTTCCTTAAGAGTCAACCGCCTGTAGCCTCCTTTAGACAATGAGGCAATGATTCTGCTGCTGCCATTATATTGAATCAGCAAAATGTGCTTAGAAATTCCCCCTTGTTTCATTTTCATTTTCCCCCCTTTTCTTTTTGCTAGTACTTGTACTAGCGCCTCTGATGCCTTATTTTATTATTAGGAGCAATTCAGGTTTCACAGCAGATATCTCCTGACTGATCTTTTCTGGCTTTCTTTTCTTTTTTAACCAACCCTCTCTTTCATTGATGTCTAAGGGACTGCTGCTGCTCTGTGAAATTGGACACTGCTCCCTCCTCCAACCCTTGACCCACAGCAGTCATGAAATGTAGTTAATTAAATGAGATGAGACAGCCCCAAGTGCCCTAAGGGGGCAATGGGAACCTGCTGTGGTTACAAAAGTGTATGATTTTAATGCCTCATGATAAGAGCTAGGGCAAACAAAAAGAAGTAATTACTATAGAGCAGTTCAGGGAAACTTTCTGCCTTTTATGACCCTTTGTTTTGCAGGGTCTTTTAATCTGCCTGCCTTTTTGAGATGTGGAGGACCAGAGGTAAAGTTTAGCATGGACAATCACAGTGCAAGTACATTGGTTGTTTAGTGTGATGAGACATAATTAGCTTAGTTAATTACTTGGCAGACATAGGCAAAAATAAAGTGCCTTTGAGTATTTCCAATATAGACTAGAAAAAAATGTATTTTATTTCATATTTGCTGTCTTTCTTTTGTAAAAATGCGCCCTTAGCCCCAACCCCAGTGGAATTCCTGAATCATTTTTGCCAGCAGACACAGTTCTTTCTCCAGAAAGCTCTTTGAATCTCATCCTAGTGAGGATTAGAGGCTATATACCTTAACTGACTCACCATGAAGCAAGCTGGTGTAAAGGCCAGGTGTTTTTCTGACATGCATATAATTTACTATAGTCTTAAGTTAATTATTAGTGTTGAAGTATTTTACAATAGCGCTGTTAGACTAAAAACTCTGCCAACATAAATAAAAAACTATCTATAGACAAAGCTTTGATGCTTAGGACTATTATCCTCTGAAGATTTAAATATATTCTTAGCTGTAGCTCATGACCCTGTTTAGGTAAGTTGCTGGTAGTGCATAAATTTACGTGGGTGCAAAAGTTTGGAAAAATTAAAAGGATGAGAGGCAATAGTAACATGCAGCAAATGAACAGGATGACACACACTTCATATTCTTCCCATGGCTCTTTGGGGGAAGTTCTGCCATAGCAATCCATTTGTTGCTTCATCAGGTTTTTTGAGGGCATCTCAACAGAGACAAGCTTGAGGGAAGTGCTGTTGAGGAAAATACTGCAGTGAGCTGGTGAGTGTTGGCAGAGAAATCCTTGCATACATCATCCCTGGGAAAAGGGTCTCCTGTGATTGCTGAGAAACCAACTAATCCCTATAAATAAAAAGAAGCACACACAAAAACAAAACAAGACAACGAAATCCTCTCAACAGGATAAAAAGAAAAGCTGTACTTCTCTGACATGTGACTGAGCATTCAAACCCTTTCCTTATTCTTTTTTTTTTTCCTTTTTTTTTTTACCTGCCAGTTTAATAGCCTACACAGAGCAGTATGTGGAATATGACCCCTTTATAACTCCTGCTGAGCCTTCCAATCCCTGGATCAGTGATGATGCAGCGTTGTGGGACATTGAAATGAGGTAAAAATTAATTGGTAATTTTAACTAATGTGAGAGTTGTCTTGCCATTTTGTTTGTATGCTCTTCACACTGCCCTGTTTGGAAAGGAAGTTGTATGTCTGTACTACAAGATTCAAGAACGTAGCTAAAGTTTATCACTGGTATCTTTGAATTATTCCGCCCTTCCACTTTCATATGACTTGATCTATGGGACTCTGTAAGTCAGGTGATGGATGTTCTCATACCTGTCGAGCACATACACAGACTCAGGTCTAGGAGCCTAAAGCTATAGGATACTGCTGAGACAAACTTGTTCCAGCACATCTCATTTGACCCTTGGGAGCCTGCTCTTCCCCAGCTGCAATGCTCCAGCCCTGCTCCTGTCATGGAATCCCATGAAAGGTGCTGCTGGCAAAATCGGATGAGTTAGAGAGCAGAGGCCATTGCTGCTGTGCAGAGTGAGTTTGGCACACGAGCCAGAAGAATGTATCTCACATGTGATGTGTGAGACTTAGCAGGTCAGAACTGGAATAGGTTGGTAGAGTGAGTTTGGGCCTCACATGTTGGTGAACGAGCTGGCTCTGTTATGGTGTCAAATAGATGAAAAGAGGGAGGAATGTCTGTAGGATATTCAATGCTTTGCACCTCAGAGTTTCTCAAAAAAAAACCAAAACAAAAAAAACCACAAAAACAAAAAGAAAAAAAAACAAAACAACAAAAAAACCAAACAAAACAAAAAAACCAAACTAACATAAAAAACCCCCAAGCAGACCACTACAACAGAAATCCTGTTTTGCCCATGTGATGCTGGTGCAAGGGAAGTCTCGCTTGTGTCTGTGTCTCTTGCCTTCACAGGCTGTCCAGAATCCTTGTAAAGGGGCTAGAATTGTCCTGCCTGCTACTGTGCCTAACAGCTCCCACAGCAAATCTGAATGGAACTGCCATGTCCCATATTACCTTCACTACTCAGTCGCATCCTATGGCCAACAACTGCAAGGGTTCTGCAACTTCTCCAGTGTTTAATTGCTGCCATTTGGTACTGCCAGTGCCAGTTTAGTTGCTGCCATTTGGCACCAAACCTGAACTTGGAGTTCACTTCAGCAAATCTTTGATAAGAGAATGCTCCTAATCCTGTGTGTTCTTGAATAATACTTTAGAGATGCTATTGGCCTAAGAAAATTGATTCATAGAGAATCAGTGTTCCAGGAAAGGGACAAGATTTTGCCCCATTTAAAAACCCAAGTAGTTTGGGATGTGAAAGTTGTTTTCACCTGCTTTTCTGGTAGTCACAGAAATCCATTGTTTTCCTAACCTCTGCCCCTCTTCACACAATTTTAGTATTTGTTATTTCCTTTTTAGCTAGTTTCTCTCATTTTCTCCATCCTCCCTAGTAGGACTAGTACCAGATACAGCCCTTGCAAAATACTGTTCTGTAGAAGCCCTCACCCACAAGGTAATCCAGACATCCATTATTTCTGCATCTGTTGACATAGCTGCAAATCCCAGAAAAGATGTCTGTGTCCCTGAAGAATACAATTAACCTGATGTCACGGCCTTATAGGAATTTAAAATAAATGCTTGGCTTCTGCTATGATTTCAGAGTTAAGGAAGGTGATTTTCCTGCAGATGAAAAAGAGAAAGATGTAGTGTGAGGAGATGGAAGAACAAACAGCTCTGTATTTTCATTTTATTCTCTATTGTAAAAAAACTAACTGCATCTGCATCTAGTTGCAACTTGCATGAATAATTAAATGATCCCCAAGATCCCCTTGTGTTGCCTGCAAAGCTGTTTCCTCAGTGAGGAGGGCAGAGCCCTTGCGCAGGAGAGCAAAGAGCCTCTCACTGCTAGTGGCAAGGCTGGCTGCTGAGTATGGGCAGCCCATGCGACTACAGTTCATCCTCCATGGCAATCAGGACTCAGGAAATGCCACAGAAAGTATTCTGTTTTAGCCAGCATTTTGGCCTTTTTTTTGTGTGTGCTAGAACATTGTGTAGCTGCAAGGAGAGCCAGTACAGCTCTCTGGATTCAGCAGGAAGTTCCCTGGGCTTGGATTGTGCATGGCTCTGCACAAGCATGGCTTCCGTGTCCCGATGTCCAGGCTGGTTCACCAAACAGGTAGGCTGGATCTGCACCTTTGTCTGCAGCACTGCTGGCTCCTGAAGGACCGCAGGAGGAGCCATCCCAAGTGTGCTGCTCCTCCAGCGAGGACATGCCTATCAATTTTGCTTAGCCTTTACACCAAGAGAAAATGAAAGCAGGCATTTTATTTACCCCTTTGGTTTATTTGTCTTCAGCACAGATCGCCACTGTCCCCTAAGGCTCCATGATTAGGATTCGCTGTGGACATGGTGAGACACACAGTTTATTAAATATGTACTGTTAACAATGGCTCTGCTGTCACAAATGTGAGCAGCTGAGCTGTGTGTTAATGGTTGTCTCATAGTATGACGCCATCACACCAGAAGCTTTCAAACACTTTGTGAGCCCACATTACGCTCTGATGCAGGCTCTCTCATAGGATCCTCATTGAGATTCCCAGGCACCACCTCTCCCCACAGGCATCTCTGCAACATGTCTGGCAACTCAAACAACAGCTTATGTAAGTTGAGCTGTGATAAGAAATAATTAAGGAGAAAGGTTGCTGGTGGTTTTGGGTGCTTCTGCATCTTGGTATCCCAGCTGAGACACAAAATAAAAGTCTGATTATCATGGAGAGTAGGAGGAAGATGCTTTTTAGTCTTCTGAGACTTAGGCATGCAAAAATCAGAGGCACTAAAAAATAAAAGGCCACAAACCAGTAATCATTTTAGATACTTTGTCTGCACTGCTTTTTAGTGGAACTGCTTTTCTAATGCAAATGTGGATCTGAAAATCTGAAGCCAGTTCCAAGTGACCAGGCAGTACTGTATGGGACAATGAAATGCTCTGGAGCTCACCAGTGACCCAGGGAACATTGCTGGGAAATTCCTGTCTTGATGAATAAGAAATCCTAAGGTATATTTGAGGAGATATGCAAGAAGTGCATAATGAATAATCATTTAGGCATGGTATGCTGTTCTTCCAAATGAAACCTACCAGAAATTGCTCTGAAAATCATATCATTCACATTCTCTCTTGTTTCACCATGTAGCCTCCAAATAGTGCCCTTTAGTGATTCAAATGATGTAATGATTTAAAGTCCTCCAGTTGCTTTTAATGATGATCCTGATCTTTATAGGTTTTTTGTTGTATTTGCTAACTTGTATTTCTGAAAAATCTTGAGAAAAAAACAACATCTCATCTAATAATCTTCCTCCCTTCACTTAGAAACAGCAGCAGCTGCTCGGACAGCAGGCAGAGATGCACATTCCATCTGTTTTTCCCCTTCTCTCTCCAAACAGCAAAGAACCTAGTCAGCAGCGTGTGAAAAGATGGGGTTTCTCCATGGATGAGGTGCTGAAGGACCCAGTAGGACGAGACCAGTTCCTTCGTTTCCTGGAATCAGAATTCAGCTCAGAAAACCTCAGGTGAAACCTTTTCTGACTTGACTAAATGAATGGGCCTGATCCTGCTCTCTTGCATGGGTGAAATGCAATGTTTAGTGTGTCTTGAACTGCTAAAACGCCCATTTGAATTAAGATGAGAATGGCAGGATTTGGCCCATAGCACTGCTACTGACACCTATACTTACCTATGTAAGTAATCTCAGAAACAGTGTTTAGCAGAGCCAGTGTTGTCAGGTATCTCTGCATGCAGGGTTTTGCAGACTTGCATGATGTGATGAGATGCAGCACATTGCTTCTGAGCCCCCTAACAATATATAGGATTTACATGTGTCTCTGTGGCAGGGCTTGTGTGAGGGAAAAAGTATGGTCATCATGTGGCTAAGAACTGTTGCAGTATTGGCAGTCACCAAGTCAGGTTTGCAACAACTACTTTTAATTTTGGCATGTGCTAACTATCCAGCAGCTTGTTTCACCTTAACAGGACTCTCTTTGTGGGGATTCTGAGTGCCTGACTTCTCAAATTGTGATGAAGTCAAAACTTTTATTATGAAAAATTATGTAGATACCCATATGATCCTACATCAGGATGAGAGCCAGTAAACCCCACTTTTTTTACAGTCTGAATAACACTGCAGAGGCTTTGTTGTGGTGCTGTGGTTGTGTCTCAGCACAAGGATGGGTGAAGGGACAGATTCTTGTGGGGCTTTTTTGGGGCAGTGGTGTTCCAGAAGGCTGAGTGAGCATTTGCAGAGAAGGCCAGAGAAGCTTGCAGGTTCTGTGCCTGCTCTTGGGCTGAGGAAATCTGCTGTCAGCGGTCACACAGTCAGTCTGGCTTTGGCCTTTGCTGGTAGTGAGCAGGCTTGATGTTCTCTTTTTGCACCAGATAAAAACCTGATTGCACAGCCTTTTTTAGTTATGTTTTTTTCACTCTTTTTCGCTTAGAAAATCAAATTACTAAAGCACGTGAACAATTATCACTGTAGTGCAGTCAGCTAGCCTGCAAGGTCTGAAAGAGGAATTCCCCAGAAAGTGGTTTTTAATGACACTGGAACTTACCATCCTATTTATCAGGTTTCCCTGTCCAAGGAGAAGTACAGAAAGCATGCCAGCAGCAAAACAGTGAAAACTCAATGCACTTTGCTCTGAAAAACCTGAAAGATAACCTGTAAGAAAACAAGGCAGTGTTACTAATTACATAAATGAGCTTGAAATTTTATTGCTAAACTGATACTGAAGTTGCATATGCTTACTGCAGTTATGTACAGTGGCACTCATTTGCAATTAAATTGTAGTGATGAAGTGCAAAATTAATATACTGTGTTAAAATATTCTTCAAATTAGCATTCTGAAATCAGTCTGGGGTTTTGCTAATGAAATCCAGCAGGTTTTATGACTAGTGTCTGTCCCCCATGTTCATCCTACACAAACAAATGGAGAAAGTTTGATTATGAGGAGGCAAACTTGTACCTGCCTTGGTCAGTTGGAGCTGCTGCTCCTGCTGATGCACATTCTCTTTGATTTTGAGATGTAGTGAAGGGAGGTGGCAAAACCAGTGGGCTGGCATAGACAGGTTAAATCCTGCATCCTTTGTGGAAGATGTTGGCATCATTCTTAGTATGGGAACTTTGCTATCATTCTTATGGTATCATTGCAATGGTATTGGCTTATGTGGTATTATTATCTCATATTGGATACATCAGCAAGCCTGCTTAAAGCTTTAAGTAACAGGATGCAAAGGCAGAAATATTAATGAAGAAAACTGGAATAGAGTGGATTATTAGCAGTGATGATAGAGAGAAGAAGGGTTCAGGTGAGGCAGAGAAAGCTGCTTAATTGTCCCTAGGTGTATGTAGCATAAAAAAAAGCAACTGCTGGATGCAAGCAAAATCTAAGTTACACTCAACATCAGAGTTGGGATCTGCCTCACAGCTCGGAAGCACATGCTTTCTTCCTATCCAGTCTCCCTTTAGAGAGAGAGAAGGGAAGCTGAAGAGGAGTCAGTGAATCACCTGAGAAAGATTTGTTTCAGCTTTAAGTGGAAACAAAACTAAAAGCACCTAAATTACACTATAAAGCTCCCGTCTCTTTTTATCATAAACCTAGAGAGACTGATTCAAATGAGTGTCTGCATGGCAGACAACTATAGTTAGGTGAGACACATCCAACCCAAACCCTGGGAAGGTGTAAGAAACTTTCTGAGAGTGCAGTGCTTAGCACCTTGCTAGACAAGTAACATTCACAGTTAATCTCTTCAAGACTCTCTTCCCAATAACTACTCAGAGATCTTGGAACTGTTGCAGCAGGGATGTGTTGTCTCTTGGGAGTGTCAGTAGGATCTTGGGAGTATCCTTAGGATTAACGCTGCCCAGAGCCCTATAGGCCCCTGTGTTGAATTTAAAGCAGATCTGAGAAAATGACTGCTGGAAAACCTAGAAATTCGTGGTAGCACTAGAAAAGATTTTATGAAGTGTGTGCTTGAGAATGCCTTGAAATGAATGTAATTCAGTAATACAGCAAGGGACCAAATTCTGCTCTTATACCTTGTGGTGTGAGTCCCAAATCACAGGGCTGGTCGTGGTGGGGTATTTCCACCTTTTCCTAGCTGAGAAAAATTGGTCCCGGTGGGGGTCTTGGGTGAGGCACTGCCAGAGCCAGCCGCAGACTAGACTCGATGACCTCCCCAATCACCTTCCAGCTGTGTTTGTGTTCTAATAAACTTGCAGGATCTTGTCCACCAGTCTCCTGGGTTGGGCTGAGCCCTGTAACTTACTTATTTACTGGCTGTCCATTATTTATGTGGGAGCAGGAAAGCCAGTCAGTTGGGTATATTTCTCTCTGTTTTTATTTTAACTCTTTTCCTCTCTCTGTTTTCTTTCTCTTCTCTGTTATTTTTCATCTATAATTTGTTTTGACTCAGGTGATTTTTGAAGTACCCAGAATATAGCAGACAAAATGCCAAATTTAAAACAAAATAAATAAGAAAGGATAAGAAAAGAAAGGGCATCAGAATGTTATTATACATTCTTTTATGACCTGAGAACCTTCCGAGACATCTTGAGATTGTTGAGATGGTCATTTAGCTGGTGGACTGAATTTTTTTTTCCCCCGACTTTAAAGAGTGTCAGCTAGAAAGAGCAAAGTGGGAATATGGGACATGGGAATTTCACCCGAAGGGAAAGGGGGCTGCACACCTGTTTAGACCTCAGTGGGAAACACGTGACACTTTGTGGGAATGCACTGTGGAGCTGGTAATGCATGGATGCAGGCGCCCTGGGCCTTATTGCTTGTGAGCATGTGTTGAACATGGAGATCGCGGGAAAGGAGTTTTACCTGCAGAAAGTGTTTATATCTTACATGGCGCCTAATGGTTGAAACTTGTTGCCAGATTTTTTTTCCCCCTCAGCCTTCATCAGGAAATAGAAGTTCAGGCAGTGAGGAGAGCTCATATAAGCAGTAAACACATCGAGCCGCCCCTAAGCCCCGCGTTGCCTAAATAAAGAGCATTTCCCGGGCGGTTCTGAGGCAGTGCCAGCGCCGAAGGGCTAAGCGGCGTGCGGGGTAGTGCCAGGCGGTGCGGAGCAGTGCCGGCATGGTGCGGGGCAGTGCCGGCATGGTGCGGGGCAGTGCCGGCATGGTGCGGGGCAGTGCCAGCATGGTGCGGAGCAGTGCCGGCATGGTGCGGAGCAGTGCCAGCTAGTGCCGGCAGGCGGCGCTGTCGTCCCGCGCTGCGCGGGCCCCTCAGCGGGCCCGGGCAGGGCCGCACCGCGGGCACTGCGCACGGCCGACGGGCGCTGCCCCGCGGAAGCGACAAAAGCGCTTTCCTGCCTCACAGCACTGAAAGGACTGGAAGCAGAAGGAGGGACTTGCACCTTGGACGCCGGCGTGCACCGCGTGGGAGGGGAGGAGAGGAGAGAGGAGGAAGGTCGGTGAGGGGGGAGGCCTGTGGGACGCTTGCCCCGTCCCCACCGACACTGCGTTCTTCTTGGCAGGTCCCCAGTGCCCCAGCGTGCCGCTTTGCGGCATCTGCCTGCCCCCAGCTTGCTCACCAAGGACAGATTATTGTTGGTCTTGGTCATGCCAGACTCACCATGCCAAGGATCTGACCATTAAACAAGACAAAGATGTGAATGTTGTCCCTGTCTGAAATGCATTTTGATTTTTGCCTATTGCTTTCATTCATTTCCTGGCTGAGATGTTCAAAGTTATTTTTTAGTGAATGGAAGAAGATTTGTGGGTGAGAAAAAGATTTTAGAGATGTGAGACTGGAGGGGCATGAGATACTGGCATGGAACTACTGAGGCAAGGAGAGAAGTGTGCTTGGATTCCGACCTCAGATAGTCACTTGATGAATTCACTGTCAAGCTAGGGGTATTGTGTCCACCCCCAAGATGGGGATACAGCACTGCCCTTATCTTGACAGTTGTTTCTCAGTTTCTAAAGTCATCCATATTTTGCCTCCTGATCAGGATTTTAAATTAATTTTTGTTTTACTATGTACCTCAGAAGCAACCACTCCCCTGCTACTCACCCTATCTTTCCCCAGAAGCCTTTTCACTGGGAGGCATCTTTGAACAGCAGTGACCAAGCACCTCTGCAGTGCCCTGTGGGGAGGCAGAGCACACACGCTGAGGTCCAGGAGCTCTCTATGCCTTGGGGGAGCTGTGGAGGATAAATGCCATTGTGGGATATTTTTTGCAAGTGACAGCAGTTTAATTACAAGCTGGATGAGGCTGGAATGGTTTTTGCCGCTGACAACACTTCAGGACACCATATTATCAGCCTTCTCCAGTTCTTACATGCTGTTTTATAAAGGACAAAGAACCTGTGATCAATGCTTCTGTTCCCTCTGTGCAGACAGTCCCTGTGCCAGTACTGCTCTGCTTAAAGGGCATCTATGGAGAGGACACACAAGGACATCTCTCTTCTCCCCTGCCCTGTGCAAGAGGTGTCCGCTGGACATCTGTCTCCTACAGAAAGAGAGGAGGCAATGTAGGATTTTCACCTGACTCCTTGTGAACTTGGGGCTGAGTTTGCGCTTCAGAAGTTTCAGGAGTGATTCAGGGAGTGCATCTGCACTTTATAATTGAGCAGAATTTCCAGCACAGTCATTGTATGTCAGCTCCTTTCCTAAGTAGAAATACCTGCTTCTCTCTTGTAAATGCTGTAAATCCCATAGGAAGCCCTGCTTACGCGTTGGTTTCAGAATGATTCTTTGTGGCAGAGAATTTGCCTTGGAGTTGAAGCTGTGGGGCTGGGTACCCGTCTTTGATGTTACTTGATTTTCAGATGCCAGCTATAGTGGATAGCTTTGAAATTTTTACCAAGACAAAACTCCCCTTTGCCTTGAAGAGGACATCCAGCCTTGGGCATGAATTCACAATTGCTTGCAGTAAAAAGAGCTTGTTCTTGTTACTGTCAGGTTGGTCTGGTTGGTTGGTTTTCAGATTGAGCCAAATGGTTATTAAAATGGATAGTGCTCCTGTTCTGGCAAGCTGTCACTTCACAGTGTTCTCAGTTCTCTCACGAGCGTGCTTTCCCAGCCCGCCTCCCAGCTCCAGGGGCAGGAGATAAGCCACAAGAAAAGGTTCTCTCTAGCCAAATGTTTGCCTGAAGTGTCCCAGCTACTCTGGAATGATTAGCATCTTTTCTCCCTATGCCTTCTCTGCATTCACATGTTCCCATTACATCTGAAATTGAATGATAAAGTATTTTCAAATAACGGAAGCCACATATGGCTTCAGATTACTGTGCTGTGAGTGCCACCCTTTCCTCTCTGCATGCATGTGATAAGTGGGGGTGTTGCTGTTCAAATGACAAGGCAGGATATCAGGTGCACTTAAAGTCTCAAAGATGGAAAAGGACTAACCATGCACATTCCTCCACTAACCCCAGATACTCTATTTCAGTTCATAAAATCAAACGTCACCTTGTAAGAACCACAAGTATGTGACCCTACAGGTACTGATGTAGTGTTTGAGTGTACCCCAGTCTGTTTTACTGAGCCTGCCAAGGAAATGGGAAAACCATATGAAGGAATATCGTCAAGTGGCTTGGGTGAGTCAGGGCTGTGGCATGAGGCCCCCTGATGGTCGGGAAGAAGCAGTAGACAGGCAAGGAGTATTTAGCCTGTCCTTGCATGTCATGTGGATGTCACTTTTTCCTCAAATTGACTGTTTGCCTCTGTTGCAGGTAGGATACCAGGCTAAATGGGGTAGCAGCCTCATTTGCTTGCAGTAACACCTATGATTCCAGGGTGTTGAGGTACTGCCTGCAGCCATTAAGGGAGCGAGGGTCAAGGAACAGCACAGGAGTTGCCAGGCTGCTGTCTCCTCCACCCACCCTCACTGCCATTGGGATTTTTGTTTGGGACAGACTCTATCTTCCTCTTTCCACCATGGAGGAATATTTGCCTTAGTGGCAGCACACTGACACCACTGAATCATTTGGGGTGAGAAATCAGGATTTCAGTAAAAGCACAACTGGTTTATAAGGGAGATACAGGATTTTCCAAGTTGTGCAGCTCTTGCAGATGCCCTGAACAAGCAGTGACTCAGACAATCCCTGTCCCCTCTGCACAGTCTGCCCCACAGAGGGAGTGCATAAGAGCAGTGCAGAGCAGGGACACCAAGGTGAGCCCTGCCTTCCTTCTCACCCTGGACAATGGGCACTTTTGCCAGGCGTTAGGAAAGAGCTGGTTATTGCAGGTGGCTGCAAAGGTGCCTTCTGTACCTGTTTGCCATGTAGCCCTCAGCACCCCCTGCAGAGCACTATTGTGCTTGCTCAACCAGGTTGCAGGGCCCAGGTACTCATGGCAGATAACCCTCAGGGATACCTTCTTGCTGGAAGATAAGAGTTGACCAAAAGGCTACTGACACCATGCATCTTCTAAATTAATCACCTGAAAGAGCATCTCACTTTCAGCAATAAATAAAATTAGCACCACCAACAAAATATCTTTTCTTTTTCCTAGGATAAAAGACAAAAGACATGCATGTCACTCTTGCAAAATATTCTATGGTCTTTGTTTTCACAGATCAGGACATGGATTATTGTCGCTGCTCCTCTTCTTCACTGCCCCAGTCTGCCCCGAAGGTGTCCCGGCTAGTCCCGGAGACCGAGGGCTAGGGAACTGCGACGACACTGTACCGACTCAGGGTGCAATGTCCCCACGGGGTCAGGATTAGTCGAGGCACAAGCGACGAAAGGGTCTTCACAAAGGAATCGAGAGGAGACTCTTGCGCTTTAAATCCGTCTCAGCTTATTCCAATACAACCGAGCATGGGGGGAGTAAACCCTACGAAAGACAGGCAAATAAGAGGCCTGACAGGCGGGTCCAGCAGGTCTTAAAGGGTCGCCGCCCCAGGGGTGGCAACCTGCCACGAACTAACCACAAACTAGAAGGGGAGGGGTACAGGGAGTAACCACATCGGAGGGAAGCCAATCAGTGAGTAGGAAGGGGGGGTAGGTCACGTGCTCCAATGGGGCGTCGAGTGAAGAGGGGGACCCCTGCCGGGCAGAGCTAACTGTGATTGGACCAGGGTTTGAGGGGCAGGGATTTTTCTGGAACAAGGGGTGGGGGGATCTTGACTGATAGGATCAAACCAAACCCAAAAGGAGGGGTTAACATAATTGGCAGGGGCTTGGGCGGGAAACACTGGGGGGTCAAACCACTTAGCCTAGATAAAAGGGGAGGGAGGGCAAAACCATTTGAACAGGACTTAAATAACAAACCGCAACAGATTATGTCCTTAGTCATCAAAGGGATTATCTTCTCAGTGTTTGTGACTTTACTTTAGTCTGTAAACATAGCCTAGTCAAGAAAATATCTCTGTAAAATTAGAGTATGGCATGACAAGAGTCATCTTTTCTCATGGCATCCATCTGAATACTGGTCAGTTTACAAGTAAAATTTTAAAAAATCTCTAAGTGGCATTGCTACAACTTCACACTGGAAATTATATGAATGTTAAGTTTGTTCTTCATTTTAAATCCCCTCTGGATGACAAGTCCTGCAGGCAGGAATGACCAGCACATTGCAGCAGGACTGTGGGAGGCAGAGTTTACTCCTCTCCTCCAGCTGCATGACTCTGGAGGTTTCCTGTTTGTGTACCTAATCTGACACTTCTGCAGGAGCAGTTTGAATAAGGATGTATCACTTCTTAAAGTCAGTGTTATGATTTTAGCCAAAATATAAGGGGTTGGTGTAAAATGCTTCACCCTTACCCCTGAAAATCATGAAGAATTTTCTGTGGATTCTAATGGATGTAGGATTAGGTTCTATGTCTGTTTTAGGACTCTGCCTAGGCTTATTCACAAAATCTTACCTAGATTTCTATCTTTGTCTCTTGCTTGCCCTTTTAATTTTTGCCTAGTACAGGTTTTGGTTGGCTGTCCAAGATCTCAAGAAACAACCTTTACAGGATGTGACCACAAGAGTGGAAGAAATCTGGCAAGAGTTTCTAGCTCCTGGGGCCCAAAGTGCTATTAATCTGGATTCCCACAGCTATGAGAAAACAAGCCAAAATGTCAAAGACCCAGGGAGATATACATATGAGGATGCACAGGTTAGTTTTTGGTTTTATAGAACTACTGCTAATGAAACTCTCAGTTTTAGTATGATATTCCACTATCACGTTGTCGCTGCTCGCTTGTAAGAAAAAGGAGATGCACAGTTTGAAGTGATTTTGAGGATATCTATTCAAGCTGGGTAAATTATATTTTCATTGAATCTATCTGTTATAACAGGCTAAGGCTCCTCTGGGAATAAATGTTCCAGAATCTACAAGTCTGCAAGGTGCTGCAAGCTGGAGCCATGTCTCACAGAAAACACGGATGAATAAGTGCTATACAGTTCAGCTTGTCTGTTTGCGCTACCTGTCACCAAAGTCTGGCATATTTACAGAATGGCCAATGTCATATCAAAACCCTAGCTAATACACTTCTTCTATATTTTATTTATTTATAGCTAATTATATCCCCCTGCCAAACTCCAAATGCAGCAGCTTCCTCCAAAACAGCTAGAAATTTGTCCACCAGACAATACCTTGGAGTAACGATAGGACAGTAGGCAATGCAGTGAGCTTAATCCTTCTCTCCTAAGGCTCCAGATTTATCAGGGAAATTTTGCAGATAAACTGTACATGGAAAATGCCTTGAGGAAAACAGATAATTTGAGAAAAACTGCTGTAAGCAAGGGTAAAGCTGCATAACCTTCTGGAAAGTGAAAATATAATTTTCTAATTTTTAAAAAAGAAAAAGGAGGAAGGGATCATTTGGCAAATACTACTAGGGACGCAATTAAAAGTTATCCTCCTCATAATAATTTTTATCACAAGAAGTAGTAAAAACAACAGCAAGTGAAAAGAATTTCTGGGTTTTGTTTTGTTTTTGTTTTGTTTTTTTTTTAATAGTCATTCAAAGGCAATTCTTCAAAATACTGCACTAACAAAATACTTTCATATTGGGGAAGATGTTGTGGACCACTTATACAAGGTTAGGCAATGAATTTTTTAAACCAGCATCAAATACTCTATTTTCCTGAATGCAGTCTTGCTTCTTGGGGCCAGCATGGAAGGAATGTACACAAAGTTTCAAGGCAGTCCCGTGGGGATATCAGGCAATATAAATGCCCTTTTTAAAGCTGAGAAATACAGGAATATGAATACATTCTGGATAAGATGTATTCTCTGCTTGGCAGTTGTAGTGAGAAAGAATTTCCTGCATCACCTGAAAAAAATGATGATGGCAAAAATGCAGGCTGAAGTAGATAGATGAATAATGGGGGAATTGAATAATTGATAAGTAGAAATACTAAGAATAGGGCAAATGTTTAGGCGATGAGTATTTAATTAGAAGAAGACATGGAAGATTTAGCCTTGAACTGATCAGTTCACAATTTAATTGCCATTCAAAGAGGAGTTGATAAAATCAAGCTGGAGCCCCAGCAGTTAGACTTCAATTTTAGCTCCTTGGGTTAATTTTATTTCAGTGGATTTTTACACTGATGTCCTCAATTCATCTGTTGTGGTTCATGGACACAGAAATATGAGGCAGAGGTAGACCTTCAAGGGCCAGCTGTCGTTGTCTTGGAGATTGAATCTATTGAATCCTCAAAAGAGGATAGCACAATGTAGAAGGTGAACCCAGTTACCTTCTTGGGCAGTGGGCTTCTGGTAGCTCTCCAAAGGCCAAGCAAGCTGTTTGTGACTGCTTGACTGGACAGCTGAGAAGGCATTCTAAGAACAGCAAGAAGGACATTGCTGAAGGGTGTAGTGCCCTGGTAGAGTTTTTACTGGCTCATCCTGGAGAAGGGATGTTTTTGTTTGCACGTCCACTTCATGGAAGCCAATGTAGATTGCCCCAGGGTGCTGTAAATCTCCCAGGTACTGCCGTGGTGTTTCTCACAGGTCAGCCCTGCCAGCACAAAGGCTCTTGTCCATGAATCTGCGGCAGCTGCCTTATCTCAACACCCTGGCACCAGGAGTCCATGGGAGCTCCCACCCATCTCACATTCCTAGGGACTCAACCAGATACAACTACTCAAAACACCCTCTGTGGGAGGGGAAAATATGAGTGTTGTCCTGTCCTGAGTAGCTTTAGCACAAACAGAAAACAACTGAAATGTCCTTGTAAGTAAAGAACAAGAAAAAGTTTAGTTTACTCAATAGCACATTCATTGAATGCCTGCAGGTCTGAGACACTAAGAGGAAGGAAAAGTGTTGGCTGATCTGAGAAAACTGGTTTGATACTCCTGCAGTGGAAGAATAGGAGAAAGTGATGTGGCACTCTAGTTATGACTTGAGAGATCCATAAAATGCCAATTCTATATAAAAAACACTGGAAATTGACACATTTTCTGTACTTGGGAAGGGCAAGATGTAGAAGAGCACATTCAGGACAGCAAATGCTTTATAACAGGAAGTTGAAAGCAAAGCATCATTTGTTATCGGGTGCTTAGCAGTCTACATTGATGTGCTTCTTTGCACACTCTTGGCTCCCAGCCCCAAAGAGCTCTCCCAGATGCTGCTCAACCATCTGGTAAGGCAACTGGCCTGGATAAAAACAGGGAGAAAAGGGGCTCTTGGCAAACATTCCTCTCACTTCAAACCAGTCTCCAGGCCAGTCATGGTCTGAAAGCAAATGGTTCCTCTGTTTAAGAAAATTGCAGCTCGAAATCTCAGTCCTCAAAGTGCTCCTAATCCAAACCTGAATTTGGTGTGCATTTATTATTTCAGACAGACCTCTCTCTGAGATGGATTTCTGTTCCGCAGAAGCAAGTGTTTCTTCATTTCCCCATCTCAGCTGAAGGTACTTGCTGTGCTGCGTCCCTCAGTGCTGCTGCACTCCACAGTCCTGCACTGCTGGGCTTGCATATGGCTGCCCCTCCTGCTGTGGCTCCTGCAGGTGCCATCGCCCGTGCCCCGTGCAAGCTGTGCCAGCACATCTCACCTCTGAGCAGAGTGTGCTGTGCTGGCTCAGCCTGCACTCCCCTCCCCAGCTGTCCAGTTTGTTGGTCTCTCTGTCCTTGAGCAGCCCAGCACTGCTGCTATCTCTGTCCTCATCATCAGCTCTGCCAGCTATCTTGGTCTGCAGCACCTTCTGTCATTTTAGTGCTGGGTCCCTCCAGAGGGGAGCCTACCAATTTAGATGATTATTTTCTGCTCTTAAAAAACTGTCCTCTGAGTAAAATATTATGATTATCAAACCATTTTCACTGGGGAGCAAAGCAGCTTTTAATACAGGGGGCATCGTCAGGAAAGGTCAGTCCAATTAAACAGTGAAGTACTTAGCAGGATGTAAGCTCCTACAGGAGTTATCAGCATCATTGAACAACCGATGTGGGGCCCTGCAATATGAAGCAGGCACCGCCAGCCCTGGAAAGTAAATGGGTTTGGGTCCATCTGAATGGCCTGTTTTGGCTAATGAAGCTACTGACAGCCAAAGTAATTCATCTCTACATGGGAACACAGAGCTGTGAGTGTGACAATTATGGCTTATCTGTACATGTTACTAGTTTTTTAACCATTCTTCCCCTACCCCCATCAAGCATCTCCTTGCCTCCCCTGAAATGTCCTTCTGCCTTCAGAAAATCTTTAATCCCTTCCTCAGTCCCTTGGTGTTGGGAGCTAGTATCACCAGGATGCATTGTGTTTTCTCAGAGTAATTGTAGGGATATTTAGTCAACATTTATTGGTAGGCTTCAGAGCTAGGTGTACCAGAGTCAGGTAAGCCAGACAGTTGTCTTTGGAATTATTTTCCTGTTTTCTTGGTTGATTTTTATTCTTTAATAAATAAAATAGAGTTTTAGATGGACATTTCCTTTACCTGAACCAACCAGCTGTTGTTTCTATTAAGATAATTCAGGGAAATTCAGTTCTAATCCAGGCTCTGTTAGGAATTTTAACTGTTTTTGCAGATCTTTGGCTAATTCCAGGGCAGATTTAGACCATAATGCTAAATTCCAGATAGCTGAAACCAGAAATGTACCTGTCCAAGATTTGAAACATAGAATAATTTGGGACAGAATGCACCTTTAAAGTTCATCTAGTCCAGCTCCCCTGGAATGAGCAGGGTAGATCTGCAACTAGATCAGGTTTCTCAGAGTCCCGTTCAATTTGACCTTGAATGTTTCCAGAGATGGGGCATCCACCACCTCTCTGGACAATCTTGGCCAGGGTTTCATTATGTTCACTGTACAAACTTTCTTCTTTAAATCTAATCTTGAGATTTCAGCTGCCCCATGCGTAGTTCAGTTTGTTCTGGACTGTGACAGAGATACGAGTCCTTGCGAGATTCATCAGTGGTCAGTCATCAGTTTGCATTCTGGTTGTATCAGGAAGCTCAAGGTGCTGACAGAATTTGATGGGATCCTGTTGAATTCAAAACCAAACTCCAAGTTTCGGCAAGGATCTCTTGGAAGTTAAATGTTTTTACCGAGAAGGGAAGATGAGGGGTGACTTTTCCTAACTTTGTGTTTTCAAGCATGCGCAGGATGTGAAAGGCCTGGTGTCTATTCAGCGGGCAGAGAGAATTCCTTTTGTAGGTCTGGAGCAAAATCATAGCATGGAAGGAAGATGTGAAAATCATTCATTGTGTGTTTGTATCATCTTTCATGTAAGAGCTTGGAGAAGCATTATTCCTATTTTCTTAAAGTTTTGTCCAGTCAGCCCAGTTACATGCATGTGTGTAAAGGACAATGACTAAGATTGTTTAGCAGTGCAGGCAGCCAGCAAGGGGACATGGGGCAGACCAAGGTGCTCTGCCTCCAAGAGGGGATCAAGTCCACCTGAACCAGTGCTGATCAGAGATATTGAGCCTGCGCTGTGGGGAATTGAAAGCACTGCTATATGACATCAGTATTTACACGTGAATGGTGTGCCCGGGGCTCCCGGGGGCTTTTGACAGGCTGCACCTTCCTATGGTGCAGGCTGGGGTTAGGGACTGCACAAGGACTTGACCTTTATTCCCTTCTTCTTTGACTGACTCTGTGGGACTGGAGAAAAAAAATCGTTCCTTACACTGCACTCTGGTTTTCTTCCTTGTATTTGGGTTATGGTGGAAAACATACAGAATCTCACTGTTGTGTATTTGTTACAATTAGAAGCAAAAGTGCAAGCTCCTGCCCTTGTGGATTTCACAAAACAACCTACAACGGAATCTAAAATCAAGAGCCCCACAAATACAGCCAGAAGAGTAGTTAGGTGTCTGGAGCAAAAATAGAAAGTGATGGTGGAGGCTTATGCAGGTGTGCCTGATGCTATGCAAAGCAAGAAACAAAAGACTTAAAACAGAGGCATAGAAGCAGATACTCTGTGTTATTATTTTCCTGCTTTGCTTTGTTGGGAGGTACGTATGCGCCACACATCAGAAAGTACTTCTTTTATTTCCTGCCTTTCATTTTAATTTGTGGTTTAGCAGTCATGTTATATGAAAAACACCTACCATCCAGCCTTTGTCTTGCTGTTCCCTTTCTGTCTCTGAAGGCATCAGGGATCAAACTACTGTCTAAGCTAATGTCCTTCTGTCACACATGAGCAGAAAAAGGGCCAGGAAAAAGTCACGAGTGACCTCTCTCCTTGCAGACACAGTGACAGAAGGCAACAGACCTCTTCAAATGAAAGATCATGGGAATGGGGTAACAAGAACAGTCAGCATATTCCTACAGGACAATAGTCTGTCTGTTATTCAGGGTGCTGATCCTGCCAAGCTGTCTAAAACTACACGCATGAGTATTAACAGAGCCTCAGTGCCAGATACTTCCTACCTCCAGAAAATACCTTTAAATGGATTACATGAGAAAGTCTCTAGCTTGCTCAAAAATTGAATTCAGCACTCAGACTCTGGGACTCTTGTGTCAATAGTGTGCCCTGCGCTTCTTGAAAGCAAGAAACAACTACCTGTCAGATCCAGAGCAAGAGAATTTCCTCTTCATGTGAAGGTTAGGAAGCTGCTGATACTGTTTCTTTTCTCCCAAATAGGGAGTGAAAGTGCATCCTTTCGTCTAATCAAGAAGCCAGAACTCCAGGAGTCCACTTCTCATAGACTTCAGGGTTATGGTCTCTTCCTGCTAAACCCACACACTGCAGGAACACTGTGGTCTTTAATTTTTTTAAGGGGTTGTTCCATTTCTAAGTGTTCACACTCCTAATTAAAAATTTAAGAAAAAATCCCTGGGAAGATCTATCAGCAATGCATTTCGTATCTCTACTCAGCCCACAGCAGGTATGAATGTGGGCTGTCAGGATGGGGTTTGTTGGCAAACGGTTAAAAGATTTCAGTATACATTTGGACTCTGAGATCATGAGCTCAGCCACTTAATGGCAGCCCAAGATGACATAGCAGCAGATATCTTACAGTCAAAATGTTGATGAGGCATGGAAAATTGTTTATCTATCCAGTACGTGTTCTCTAGGTAAGCATCCAAGCAGGGTCGGTGTTCCCTATGTCAGCATAGCCACCTTTACTCAGAAGCTGTGTTCTGCTTGTCTCTGTAGGGCTGTATCCAGCTCTGTCACCATCTCCTATGGAACACAGAATGCCCCACTGAAATAGAATTTTCGTCTACTGTGTGAGGGGTTCTGCATGTTCCTCTCCTTGCTACAGTCCAGCTTTTTGGCAGGATTTTTCATGGAGAAAACAAGGAGGAAGTTGCTGACAACCTTGGAGGTGTTGACCAAAAGGTTAAGTAGTTAAACCTCATAGTTGTACCACAGCATGCACAGGAGGGAAAAACCTCATCTTCATTGCTGCGATTCCTACATATTGTATTGTTTGGAAAAGAAGTGCCAGTCTCCTGAATGCTACAGAAGGTTGTCCCCTCCTCCCAGGCAAAACCTTTTCACTCGGGCATTTTGCCAGTAGCCAGGATTTGGCCCATATTGAGAGAATCAGCCTTTTAGCCATGGTCATTGTTCTCAAAACCTAAAGCTGCTCATATGGCGTTAGACTCCCGGCAGCCCACTGTTGTCTCCCAGGATAGCCCTTACTATATTTAGGACTAAATCCTCCTGCAGTAGCAGGCTGACCCCTTAACAGCACAGCACTCAACAACCCTTTGCCACTAGTCCTGTGCTGTGTCTGCCATTGACCCTCAACAGCTCTGCCTTCACATTTGTATTTGAAAATATGAAGCAAACCAGTTGTCTCATCAATTTACAGAAGAGCCATAGCTAAATTTATGTGTTTCTTTTATCAATGTGCTTTTCCATGAAAGATTTACATTGTGTTTCCAACTATGTATCTACGGGGCTAAACAAAGGATTTCTGTGTATTACTCAAAATGAGCTCTCATTGCTTACAGTTATCCCTCTTGCTAAGGCTCTTTCTTACATTCCTGTGCCTTCAGCCCAGTGTAATTTCATTTGTATGATGAAAAAAAATTATGCTTTTTAGTTTAGCAGAGAGGTTAGTCTATATTACAGGATAATTATTCATCTTTTTTCCCCTTAGTAGTAAAAGCGACTTGGTTGAGTGTGAAGAAAATACACCAGCTAAAACTTGGTGTAAATTACGTGCCTTGAATACTTGAGAGTGGCAAAAAAAGATATTCCAGAGCAATTCACGCTTAGGCCAAGACCCTTATGTGCCATTTGGCAACCTGAAGCATTTCTTTTCCAACTATAAATCCACGACAGCCATGCAGTGCCGCAGCAGCCAGCGCACCCAGTCCCGCCTGGCCCTGCTAGATGGCAGCACTGCTGGCTACCAGAAAGGCTCCGGGAAGGGGCTCTCCCTGGTTAGTGCAAGCAGGCAGCTCAAGCAGGCACTACAGCACTTTTGAGAGGAGTGAAATCCTAAATGCAGAGACCAGAATAAGCAGATCCAGAAGCACTCTTAGTGGGAATTTGGAAACATTAAAGGGAATTGGAACAAAACATACGTGTTTCCCTGCTTTCTCACTCCCACTGTTTTTTTCCCATCAAGTTCAGTCAGGGCAAATGTGAAGGTCTCTTCTCCAAATTCTTCACTGTTTGGTTCATCTCAACTGTGCCTGCTGCTAACTACTTCAGGTTCCAGAGCTGATGCAGCAGTTTTCACTGCTTTTTCCAAAGCGCATTTTAGCACCATCATTTAGGTTGAATGCAGTTGATCATAATTGCTCCTAGGAAGTGTTGTGTTTGGTTTTGGCACAAGCAACTGCTAAAGAGGAGTAAGTGTGCTTTCCTTTTTTTGATTTTTTGGGAGATCCTGGTGGTGGTGTGGTAGGGGGTTCTGCTGGTCAAACAGGATTCTTGAGGATGAGCTGGGCAGAGTACAGCAGAGTTAACAGGACACATCTCTAACAACCTGTAGACAGCAGGTTTTGCTGACTGCAGTATGTGTGTGTGCTGACACAGGGGTTAACCTCAGCTCCTGTGCCACAAATGTCTGTGCAGAGCAGAGGTGCCGACAGACAGGCACTAGGCTGCTGCCAAGTCTAATTGGAAGGTGCAGCAGTCACACACCATGTGCTTGCAGAAGTGTCTGCTTTCTCCTTCCCACATCCTCTTTGTGCTATAGGGACAGCTCTTCTAAAAATGAACTCCAGGCAGGTTCTCAGCTGGCATCTCTTCCCATCCTTCCAGCAAAGGCCACAAGGCCTTCAGTCAGGCAGCACTCTCTCATGTGTGAATCTGCAGTGAATTCCTCCCCAGTGCCAAGCGTACAGGTGGCACAAATACTAGCATTCATTGCAGTATGCTGTTATTTATTTAGTTGTTTAATCTACTGCTTTACATTGCTTGTGGCCTTTTCTATTAGTGGATTTGTCTGACATGCGGCAAATCTCCTTTGGAGTTGGCCAGAGGTTCGGCTGCATGCTTGCAATACAAAAGGGGTCTCCAAATCAGCTCTCACTAGTTAATACCAGGTGTTGGTGACAGGGTGAAGGAGTGCTCCAGAAGAATCCAGATGTTAGTGGGATAGCTACAGCAAGGAGGTTTCTGACCAGTTTATGAAAGGCAAAGTGGACCCTTGCAGCTCAAGTGCATCTTAACAGCTATCTAGCCTTAGTGTAAACCCCCCAAAATGTGCTAAAAGTCATGGAATAGAATCATTAAGGTGGGAAAATACTGCCAAGATCATGAAGTCCAATGCCACCATGTCAATTAAATCACAGCACCACCTCCATTGATTTCTTGAACACTTCCAGGGCTGGTGACTCTGCTGTCTACCTGGGCAGCCCATTCCATTCTTAACCACCCTTTCAGTGAAAAAATTATTCCTGATGTCCAATCTGAACCTCTTCTGGTATAGCTTGGGGCCATTTCTTCTCATTCTGTCACTGGCTGCCTTGGAGAAGAGGCTGACCCTCACCTGACTACACCCTCCTTCAGACAGTTACAGAGTGATAAGGTCTCCTCTGAGCCTCTGTTTCTCCAGGCTGAACAACCCCAGCTCCCTTGGCTGCTCTTTATATGAGTAACTTTCTAGACCCTTCACCATTTTCATTGCCCTTCTGTGGGCATGCTCCACCACCTCAATTTCTTTCTTGCAGTGAGGGGCTCAAAAGTGGACACAGGACTCAAGGTGTGGCCTCACCAGTGGCGAGTACAGGGGGACAATCTCTGCCCTGGTCCTGCTGGCCATGCTATTGCTGATACAGGCCAGGATGCCATTGGCCTTCTTGGCCTCCTGGGCACACGCTGGCTCATGTTCAGCTGCTGAAGACCAGCTCTCTGAGGTCCTTTTCTGCCAGGCAGCTTTCCAGTCATTCATCCCCCAGCCTGTAGCACTGCCTGGGCTGTTGAGACTCAAGTGCAGGATCTGGCACTTCACCTTGCTGAACCTGTTACTGTTGGCGTTGCCCCATTGATCCAGCCTGTCCAGATCCCTCTGCAGAGCCTTCCTGCTCTCCAGCAGATCAACACTTCCACCCAGCTTAGTGTCATCTATGAACTGAGACATGGGAGACAGTATTGAAGGCTCTGCTAAAGTCCAGGTAGACTTAATCCACAGCCTTTCTCTCATCCAGCAGGCAGGTCACCTGGTCATAAAAGGAGATCAGGTTGGTCAAGGAGGACATGCTTTTCCTATACCAATGCTAGCTGGACCTGATCACTTGGTTGTTCTATACATGCTGTGTAATGGTAGTCAAGATGATCTGTTCCATAAATGTGCTAAATGGGAAACCTGTGCTTGAAGTGAGCAAAGAATTTGCCATTTCCTTATTCCCCATCATCACCTAAAGTTTTCAGCTGTGTTTAGGCACAAATGGGGGAAAATTCCTATCAGCAAGTTCAAATTTAAGGGATTTCTGGAATCTAGCTGGTGTTCTGAGTTCATGAGAACATGGTGCTTGGCCTTCACAACTCCAAAAAAATCTCAAGGCTGTCACAAAATATCAAGATGAGTAAAATACTGGAATTAGGAATGGATGTTTAACCACCGATTCTCTTCTTGTGTCATATACACAAATTGGAGGAAAGAACCAAGGTTTTCTGCTAAAAAGAAACATTCTTAACAGCGAAGATAATTCCTGGGGTCTACCACGTTCCTTATGCGAGTCGGATGTTATTTTTTTTTTGTCATTCAGGTTTTTTCCTATATTTTTCTTGAGTGTTCCCAATGTTCTGCTTATCTGGCAGCCATGCCCTCCTCAGGGTCACTGTGCTTTGACTGCAAGGGGGAAGAGAGACCTGGGACCACATTGCAGCACATTGATTTGGAGCAGGTGCAGCTTTGAGATGGTTTCTGCTATCTCAGCCACCTCCTACATTCCCATCTGCATTGCAAACTTTATTTTTTCCTCCCCGTTTCTCCTCTTGTCAGGAATAATTTACTAAGCCTGTCCTTCATCTCCTTCCAAAGTTAAAGCTTGTGGAAGGAAAATAGCCAAGAGATGCTGAACCTTATCAGGGTTTATTTCTCTGCACTTAAGCTGTCAGGTGTCAGGGATGGGATTTCCTGTTGGTTCCACATAATTGTAAAAGAGATTTTTTTTGTGATTTATCTCATTGATTCATTTTTTTTTCTAGAAGGGACAACATTTCCCCCTCTTAAATGTACTGTTTGTTCTTCTTTATATCATGTAATGGTTGTGGCAAGTGGAATGGTTATGTTGCCTGAAGTGTAACTCTCATGACAGAAGACCACGTACAGAGAGTATGCTCAGTGAAGCTGGACAGCCCCCAGGACCACTGCATATTTTCCCCACCATGGAGGAGATGTGATTCAGGCGCATAAAACACAAAATAGGGTCTGCCTTTATCTCATGGCGAGATGCAAGCAGATCCCATTGCCTCTGTTGCCTTGGTTCAAGTACTGGGAAACAACAGTCACAGGGATGTTTGATAGCAAACCCACTCTGCTTGCAGGAGTCTGGTAAGGGATTTGTTTGCTTCCTGGAGATCAAATCCACTGCACTTACAAAAGCAGGTTCTTGTGTCATTCTCCATGTTAGACTGACATTTCCCAATGTACACCCATTGTCACAGGGGAGTATCAGCACAGCCAGCACTCACCAGCAGTATGCTATATGAGGGACTGAGTGACTAGTCAGCTCAAAAAGCCAGCTTGCCAGGGCTCCCTCATACATGTCAAGTCAGTCCCTGTCTCCACTTGCAGCTGCCACTGCTGTGGCCTGAAATGGCAGCTCAGTGCTCAGAAGGAGCTGGCAAGGCTGCAGGGGGAGACCAGTGGGACTTGGGATGCCTGCCAACTGCTAGCCAAATCTTGAAAGACTTTTTTCCTGCCTTTTATCTGGTTTTATAAGCTACCTTGTTTAATGTTTTAATAGATCACTTGGGCAGTTTTGTTAGACAATTGTTTTAAATCCTTGGGTTTGCAATGTAACTCCCTAGAGGATTGTGGTCTTAGGGCTAGAGCAGGGAGCTGTGAGACTGAGCCATACTTGGAAAGTGGTACATAGCAATGGCTGGGAGAGGCTACACCACCCAGAAGAAATGGTCCTCCTGCTCTTGTGCAGATAGGGCACAGGAACTTCCCATGGCACTTGTAAAGAAATGTTGCAGTGATAATTCTGGACAGACTGCTTACAGTGCAAGAGACTAGAATGTCTGCAGCTGAATTGTGAAAAATTACACAGATAGTACATTTACTTTTTCTATTTAGGGAACTGGTCGTAGTGATCTCACTACCCTGTAATAAACAACTTAAAATGGAGAAATTAAAATGGAGAAGTATCTCAGTATAAGGATGGAAAAGCTCAAATTTCTTACCAGCACTGTCATGTAATGTCAGGGAGATTGTGAATGTTTATAAAGTGCATTGCACTGGGAGGTTTCAGTCTTGAATGTGGGTGTCCTTTCTTTCCACCATGTGACAAAAAGGTGGAAAAAAACCCAGCTGCTCAGTAAAATAAGAAGTGAGAGACCAGTGGGTTGCAGTGATCTGAAGTGAGCTAAAAATCCATGACAGAGAAGGACAAGACAATTTGCAGAAGTTGCACGGGGCAACTAAATCCAAGCCCACATCTCTGCCTGTTGCTCAGGCTTCCACAGAAGAATACAATCAGTTGTTAGATCTCCAGTAGCCTTCAATGTATTTATGGAATGAGGAGCTGTTAAACACTAACTGTAGGTTCTCCCTAGAAAGTTGCAGATTCTAGAATGTATAAGAGAAAATATCTAGGTGGCAAAGAACAAAGTAGGCTCCAGATCAAAACAAATGTTTCAGCCACTGGCTTTTCCCGTCCTGCAGCTAGATTTGGTGTGTAATTGGGCTGGACACACACTACAGCCACAATTTTAGCAGAAATCTTCATAGTGCAGTCTCAGTAGGGATTTTCACTGTAGCAATGCAAGTTGTCCTGTACTGTTGCAAATTGGAAGGCAGTCTTCGCTGATCTGAGCAACTGGCTCAGATTTCCAGTAGGTGCTTCAAAAATGCAGTGTTGCAAAATAAATTACTAGTGTATCATTCATGCCTTCACTCTAGAGATTGTTGAAAGCAAGCCCTTTGAATTCTTACAATTAAGAAGTAAAGTTTGCTTCTGAGCTATGCATGTCTCTCCTTTTCCTATGCCCAATCTTCTTGCTTCATTAGCATTCAAAGCCTAGGAATAGTTATTCCCTGTTTGATCATATCTGTGGTGATCAGCTGAAAGGTAGCAGTGTTGCTGTTTAGTGATTCCAAGATGTGAAAAGCAGAGAAAATGCTTCATATCAATTAGCTAACTGCAGGGGCAGTAGGGCTGTGGCTGTGTCCTATTTCAGGAAAGGGCTTCAATTAAGGCAGGTTTGGATTTATTTCATCTCAGGATCAAAGCAATTTTTTCTCCTTCAGACCGCCAGTTACTGAGTTTATACTGTTTTAAGGTCAAATATATGAAGTTGTCTTGACATGAGCAAGAATGATGGTTGTTGTTGGGATGCAGGTGGGTTGAATGGCCAGCCTTGTGTGTTCTCCTTTACCTCTGTGTGGCAATGAAAACTGGAAGTTACTTTCTGAAAATGTTATTGTCACGTTTCAGACCAGACCCAACTGTCTGACGACAAGTAAAGAAACCATTTGGAGCCCAAAGAAAGTAAAAAAATCAATCATGTCTTGCAGAATGTTAATATAAATATCCCTGTCACCCACCATGTTGCCTCAGCCACAGCACCTTCCTGCCTGCCTCAGCACCTGTCTCATCAGCACCCTGCATGTACTGGCTGCTGTAAAGAGGACCACTAAGAGGATGAAGGCTCTGGAGACCCCTCAGGCCCTTTACTGTTGATGGGCTACAAGGTGCCCACTTACTCATCAGTCTCCTCATGGTCCTGGAAAAGCACCAGTTAGGTGGGTTTGTTTCTCAAGTAGGTACAAAGAACTCATTAGGAAGACATGGAGTCTCCTTGGAAACCTTAAGATGTAGCAGTACAGGCAAACTGGCTGAGTTGTGGTTGGGTTCAAATTAACAGAGTCCTGAGTTTATGCTAGTTGCAGTATTTGAGAGAGACCTGATGTTGAAAATCCTTATTCACGCAAGAGAATAGAAACCTTTGGATGATCATATTCGTGATATGTATTATTTTCCCTCTTCTTGTCTTAGGGCATACTTGGCTCATTCTGTCCTCCATAAATAGAACAAATGTCCCACAGCTGGATGTCAAATCTCATGGAAATGCTGTACATGAGGAGTATGAAACTGTGCCCTACCATGTGTTTTTTCTGAAGCAAGAAGGGTGACAGTTGCTAAATAGCTTTATACAAATGATTCTATTGCAAAATCTTGTGCTGTCCTTTGGATAGATAGTGCTGCACAAATGAGAATCTGTCAAGAGTAAAAGCAAGTATGGAAATTAACCAGTAAAAATTGTTCCACACCAGGATGTAGCTCAAAGAATACATTTATGCTGTGTTGAAGGAAAACCAGTAGCCCTCATAGGACTACAGCAAATAGTGTAAGAAAGCTGAATTAAGCAGTTCTTCTATGTATAGACAGGTCATTGCTAATTACCCCTGATGCTGAAGAGAAGGGAATTCTGCATGGTTTGTTAACACACTGAAATAAGCTATGCGACTTCTGTCTGGTTTGGTCCTTCTGACGTTTCATGTGTGATGGCTTTAGGGCAGGAGAGAATATTTCACGTTGTATAATTCGCTATAGATAAAACTACTCATTTACTCTATAAAAGTGCTTCCTTGGACAAAGTCTAAGAGAAAGGTCCAAGGTGCCTGTTTTTCTCTTGAGGTCCTTTAGTGTGTTCTCAGTCATTATTTTGTCAAAGTCTTTTGATTTGATTTTCCTGGTGTTTGGGATAATAACTTTTGTAAATCCAGAGATAAGTAGGAGAAAAGCTGACTGTGTTAAGGGATTCTCAGCAGGAAAGCAAAGCTTAGCAAGGAAATTAGAAAAGGGTTAATTAAGTTCTGCTGCAATGAAACACCACTTTGTAAATTTGAAGATACACATAGTAAGTGCTCTCGGAGCAAACCGGTAACAGCAGTTTGACTTAAGAGAAGGCCCTAAGAGAGAGACTCATCCTGTGTAACTTTATACGTAGGATGTAGCCATCCACATCAGAGCTACTCATTCCCTGCATAGTCACCACAGATAGAGGCTTTTTCAGGACACTAACACATTGGCTTACTTGAGTGCACGTTCTAAAGTGGAGATAAAATGTGTGCAAGTATCAGTTCCCCTCCATGAACAGAAAGGGAGTGCTGGGTGATTGCTCAAGTATCTGTAACTGGTAAAATGAAACCTAATCTATGAGACAATTTCTGGTGTTTATTTCTTCTTTCCAGGGTTGGCACTTATAATCTGAGGACTTCAGAGAGTTGCAGTCTTTGCAGAATAATCCTGATGGGTGAATAATGTGTGCCAGTCTTCAGGATGAGGGCTGTCTCTTTGTTTTGTGGTCATACAGCCCCAGGCACAGCAGGGTCCTGCCCTAGGATGGACCTCATGTACACTACCACAACACAGATAATCAATAATAGCAGACTTAATTAGAACTCTGATCAGTCTCTCTTCCTTCCAATTCTCTGTGTTTTAAGTTCCTGTGATGTCTAAATGAGGTTTGATAACAATTCTCTGTCTCTCACTCCCCCGTCCCACAGGAGCACATTTACAAGCTGATGAAGAGTGACAGCTACGCACGCTTTCTGCGTTCGAATGCTTACCAGGACTTACTGCTGGCAAAGAAGAAGGTATCTGTTGGAAAGGACATGGTTGCATCTCTTAGCACATCTTGATTCTCGCCTGCTGCTTGCTGCTAGTGTGAAAGTGAAAATATTGTTTCCTTTTTTTTTCCTTTAAGAAGGGAATGAGCACTTTTGTCTTCTTCACAGGGGGCATGGCATTTGTATGCACAGCCTCAGCATGAGTTTTGGGGAAAACATGGTGACCCAAGGTAAAAGTAGTATGGAAGGGTGTTTGTCTTGCACAGTTGTCTCCCAAACTCAGTGCAGGCAATACAAATTGTATGACCTCTTTCTTGTGGAAAAGATGGTATGTGATATGAGATATGTGATATGAGAAGCAGAACCCATCAATCTGTTCATTACTGGTGCAAAATTCACCTATGAAGGTTTTCACCTCCCTAGTCTCACCATGTGATATTCCCTTTGGATGCCTTACCTATAGATCCCCCTGCAGCAATTTCCATACTCCTTTCCCTTGCTTTTGCCTCCCCAGAGATGCTTCCTTTTCCTCAGAGACAGGAAATAATTGCAATGCATGTAGTAATCAAAAATTTCAGCTACATTGTCTCACAGGAAATCTGGGCTTGAGCTCTTCTTAGCCTTTTTGGTATCTGCATGAGCTCTGCCAGCACCATGATTCTGTCAGAAGCCTCTAGATTAGGGTACCAGAGGAGTGGTTATGTAGAGTTACAGCTCCTGTCCTTGAGTCCCCTCTTTCTAAGGGATCTAGGAGATAAGCTACTGATTTCTGCATTTTTGGCTGTGCTCAAATGCTTCCTGCAACTCCTGATTAATTCCCATAGCTATGTGTGTGTGTGTCTGGGTGCATGTGCATGCCATGTACATGTGTGTATGTCCCACTTGCATTTGGCTCCCAGGACTGTACATAAACTGACTCCTAACTCCTGCAGCCTGAGTGTGTGGCTTCCCATCACCATCTTCCCTGCTGTTTTTCTGCTGCATTCTCTGTGTGCTGCCAAATTACATTGCATTGGCACAATACAATGAAATCCCAGTGGTATTTTTGTCCTGATTGTCATTGTGTGCCCTAAAAGCATGCATATGGTGACAAAAGGAGACAAGCCTCTATGTCTGCTGTGCCTGAGACAGGTGGAGTAGCAAAACGTAGTGGAGGGCAGCAGTTGGCCTTCTGTTTCAAAATGTCTGGTCTGAGATGGCATAAACCAGTGCTGCTTACATTTAGAAGGGTTAGACCTGACTTAGTTCAGAGACTGGGGAATGAAGGAGGTGTGAGGCAAAGTCTTCTGATGGTACAAACCATAAGAGCCTCTGCCATCTTCCTATCCCCAGCAGCTTAGGGCCCCCCTACCCCCTAGTCTCCGTTGAACACATGAGGGTTCATGTGCTTGAAAGCCAGGAGAGCTTTCTCCTCCCAGCCAAACCCATTAAAACCAAATGTTTATTTTTTTGCAATCCTTGTTTGCTGTCAGATCAAGCCCTGGATGTGTCAGCATGACATCCTCATCCCCCTGCAAACTGCTGCAGGAGCAGGTTTTCGTGTCATGTTAACGCGACCGTGAAAGTAAGAATCAAGTTTCTTTTAAAAAGAGCTGTGGGTGCACGAGTAAATATAGGAAGGCACGAGAAAGGCAGGAGTAGATCTGTGCAGATGTCCTGTTCATCAGCTTCACATTATGCGGGAGGGGAGTTGGTGTTACTCCAGAGTCTGTAAAGCTCTTTGCAACCACATTACATGGCAAGTGAATGTTTTGGAAACAGTGGGTACAGAGATGATGATAGAAAGAACATGACATTTCTGTATGCTGAGCTACGTGGTCTTATCTTTAGGACGTTTGGTGCAGCTTTGAGGGGCAGCCTTTTAAAATTCCTTTAAATACCTAGAAAGCAGGGGAAAGAAAAGAGGAACCTAATGACACATCAGAGCCTGCATGGATGGAGGATTTGGTTTAGAGCCTGGAAACAAAGTCCTGGATTTCCTGATGTAAATAGAAATTCACTGGAGTTCTTTAAGTTGTGGTGAGTACATCTCTCTGAGGCCTGTCTTTCCCCAGAGTCATTATCCTCACATAGCTTGTATACCACACCGATATGACATAGTTTACATTCATTACTTATGAAAATAAGTTCTGTCAGAAGCACAGCATGATGGACGTGGGATAAAAAGAGTTGCTTGCACAAAGCAAATTAACTATGGCTTCAGATTTCCACATTAATGTTTTGTGGATAAGTTTGTGTCATTTGGGACCTTTTGCTCTCCAGCACTGGGTTATGGCAAACTGAGAGGGCAAGACAAAGGGAAAGGTAGACTGTGTGGCTAGAGCACAGAACTGGGCACCGTAAAATCTGTTTGCTTTCCCTGGTTACCCCACTTAATTTCTTGTGTGAGCTTGGGGAAAAAAAAGTTCAACTTCGCCTGCCCTATATCCTCCTCTTTCTCAAAGAGCAATAATAATAGTGACCTGCTTAGCAGAGAGATGCCAAAGCTTGCTTAGTGCTTCAAAACATACTTCACATTTCTGGTATTTGTAAAATACTGTAAGTTTGAAGAGTTACTTTCTTCCGCACCATACAATAACCACAGATGTGGGAGCTTTCTCTGCCTGCTCTGGGAGTACAGTAGTGGAGGGGAAGGAGGGAGAAGAAATTATGGATTGGGATTGAGATACAATGACAGAATTATGAGAGGAACATATTGTTCACACCACTAGCTGATGCAAAACAGCAGACATAGGCTGTGTACAGACCAGACATACATACTTTGTTAATCTGTTTTAGATGTTTTTTCTCCTTTCTTCCTAGTGTCATTATTGCAACTAACCACACTATTACTGGCCTCAATCCTGCAGATTCATGGTGCTCAGCGGAGAACATGAGGTTGGCCTCCAGCAAGGGTGTTATTGGAAGCAGTGAGCTGCAGAGGGAAAAAACTGGGTGTAGCCTTCTGCCTTGAGCAGAAGGCCTCCTCCCTGCCAGGCTGGAGGAGAGATGAGAGCACAGCCCTGTCCTCAGGAGGAATGGCCGTATGCCTAGCCCAGCTGGAGCTCTGGGCCTCCATTCACAGCCCCTCCTCTGCAGCAGGTAGAAATTGTGGACCTACTGGAAGTGTCTGGCTTGGCAGTGAAAGGCTGGATGTGCAGAGATCCCTGAGCGACTCACTGCATTTTATTTGTGTGTCTACACAACAAGCCCCACCGGTGCTACGCAGTCAAGCACTGACCTGCTCCTGTTTCTGCTGATAGGCACCTTGCTGTAGGGTACTTACAGCAGGTAGTCACTGCTGCATTGCCCTCCAGTCCTTCTCCACAGTCACCAAAATGGTGGCTCCATGTCCTTAGACAGCAGTGATCCACCTGTCGGGACAAGTGGTGTGACAAACCTCCTCAGTCAAGGCAAGGAGGCATTTTGGCAGGGTGGCTTGGCTGCAGAGCATGGGTTTATTCCCTGGGGAAAGAGCACTGTAGGTTAATTAGTGCACCACGGAAGGGGATGCAAGTGCACAGGAGCTTTTGTTAATGGTGAAGAAGCAGCCAGACATGTGCTCTGCTAGTTACTTTTGCAGAGAAGGAAGTGAAAGGAACAGAAAAGACCTTGAGGTACTTCCCATTACTCACTGTAAAGGTGAAACAATGACATTGGTTGGCATCTCTGCATTAGCTGAAGCAGCAGCTGAACTGTCACAGTGCTGGCGTTCATGTCAGCCTGGGATGCGGTGGCTTCCTGCCATCCAGCCCTGCCCATAGGCAGGAAAGCATCCTGGAAAGGCAGCCACAGCTGTAGTGCAGACAGGCTGTGAAGCCATAGGAGTAAGCTCTGCAGTACTGAGGGAAGAGCAGGTTGGTATTTTCTTGGTTTAGAGCATTGTTTTGCTCTCCAGCTGGTTCAGGGAAGTGTGAATTCACCATGATCCTATTCAAATGAATACACAATATATGCAAAATACTCTGGCCACTTGGTAGCACTGTACATGCCCTTTGTTTTCTTGCTTTGGACTGGTACATGTGACCGCCTTAGAAGCCCAGGATCTGCTCCTGGCCTTTTCTGAACCTTGGGTCAGAGATACTATTATCCATTATTTTTATCTGATGCTATTCCCTCTGGAACACATTGTTTTTCACCAAGTTCAAAATAAACCCCACTTCACACCCCAAAGTCTCATACCAAAAAAAGGATTCAATAGCCAACAAAATAAATCCATGGAGGGAGGGAGGTAGGTAGAGAATTTTGCAGACCCTATGTTCGGAAAACCTAGTTTATATATGTATTTCCCTAGCCCTTTTCAGATCCCTGGCAAAAGGTGTCAGCAAGGGCATACTTAGGAGCTTCATGCCATGTGGAGCAGGCTCCTTGTCCAGCACACACCTTTTGAAGCACTGCTTTTAACCACACCCTCTGTTGCCAGCTGCTCTGTATTGTCCAGGAAGGTTCCTATTGCAGATTATGCCCTCTTCTCAGTCACATCATGGCACACATGGCCAGTTTGATTCAGTGGCAGGACTTGTCTTGAATGTTATAAAGATGCTGAGCAATTTTCTCATGATTACTTTCAATAGTCAGTGTCAGCTGGTTTTCTTAAGTTTTCTTCTTCTTAATTTCCATGCAAGCAGAATCTACACAAAGGAACTTAAAGTTTAGGTGGCTGGGTAAATGATTAATCATGGAAAAAAAAAGAAAATTTGGAGAAGCTGTCAATAATTAGTGAATGGCTTTTTATGTGGTGAGCTCTATTTTTCTGTTATCTGCCTGGACTGAGAGGTTTTCATCTGCAGAGGGATGGTTGTTTCATATTTTATCTAAATGCATATGTCCTTTGTCATTAGCTGGTGGAGTATTTACTGGCAAAGATTGCATTTTTTGCACCTGGGAGGACTGCATGACCTGGCATGCACGTGTGTTTGTCTGCATTTGCCCCTTCACGCACACAGCGTATGTGTGTTCAAAGGCTGCTGTAGCTGCTGCAGCAGGCGGTGGCTCCAGGGTCCACACCTCAGGTCTGTTCCCAGGACTGGGATAGGTGTGATTCGGTCTTTCTGTTCTTTTTTCGTTTTTGCATTTTGTTATTTTTAAATTCCCTTCATCTGGTGTGCAAGGCAGCCTCCCCAGCTCAACCCCATGCTGCAGAGCTGTGGGCAGGCATTCTTTGCACGGCAGGCTGCCAGCCTCACAGGCAAGCAGACAGGAAGAGCCAGCGAGCTGTACAGCCAGCACCCACGGACATTCAAACTGCTCAAGCCAGCTCATCACTCTGCAGCCAGCCTGCCTCAGCTGCTTTTTATTTCACTAGAAAATGTCATGCTTTGACTCAGAGCTGGATGCTATGGAGATGAGCTTTCCATGCATCCAGCTGGTCCCAGCCTGCCACCACCATGCCAACTGTGCAGAGTGACTGCAAACCGTGCTTTGCAAGGTGCTTCTGTGAGACACTATCGGTGCTCTGTGTGGCTGCTTCCCCCCACGTCTTCAGCTGTGTAGGCAGCAAACAGCCTTGTGTGGGGGCCCCTGCTCCAGACAAGCTCTCAGCACCTCAACAAGGTGCTCATCGTCCTTGAAGACCACCATCCTGCCTTTCTGCTGGGTGGGAAGATGCATCACCTTGCTGGTAGAAAAAACAGATACTAAATTTTGGCAGTGAGTGCAAGGGCACAGTGTGGCCTGTATAGCAGCTCGCTGTCCTTTGACCCAGTGCACACCAGAGCTCCACTTCAAAATGCAGTTGGGTCAGACACTGATTTTCCAGCCTGCAGAAATATCATGCTGCAGACTTTGAGAGTGCCTTGCTCCCCTAAGGAGCCTTGCAAGAGCACTCAATCTTTTGTTCAGATATTTCTTCTCCTGAAATTGTGTCTTTAACTGGGCTGCTGGTGGGTCTTGTCACCTCTGCAGGAGATCTGCGTAGAGGCCCATTGCCAAGCTGGGCACTGCTCTCCTCAGTCCTGCCCACTGGGACATGTCCAGCCAAAGTGGCAGGAATGCAGGTTCTCTCTGTAACCTCTGCTGCCTCGGGGTGTAGGGACACCACGGAGGCTACTTCCAAGAGGGAATCTCTGGTGCTCTGAGGACTTGCATGGCTCTAATACTCAGCCAAAGAGTGAGGCTGATGTTTCTTTTGTCTTTCCTCTCCTCTCACATGCAAGGAGAGGCAACTAACCCTTGGATTAAATACTCCTTTGGCGACCATTGGACTGGGTACATCACTGCCTTCCTGCCAGCCAGGAAGGCTCCTTTATTGTTTGGTACTTGCTTTGAGGCCTTGGCTCCATCCTCTGTGTGAGCTAAAATGATGTGCCTCTAGCTTTCACTTTTGATAGCACTTTGGGACATCAAAGCGATTCTGTGGCTTCCTCAAATGGTTATAAGTGTGGAGGTTGCTTGTTTCTTTCTTCTGGATAAAGAATATTGCTTGTCTTAAAAGGGCCTTATGTTTTGGTCTCATATTTGGTGATGCAGCAGGGACAATCTACCCCATCTCTTCATGAGATGCTTAAGACTAACCTTATAGACATCAGAGAACTGTGAAAGCTGTGATAAACGTGCAGAAGAATCAAAAGGCTTTGCCTAGATTCAGCTACACAACTTCTCATCCAATTTATCTGGTATGGTTTTGGCTTCTTTATGTCTTCTCTATCTGATTTTTGCACTGGTCCTTTGTCCTGGGGATTGTTACTGCAGCTGAATCTGTGGCAGATGGAATATCAGGTAGGTGCCTCTCCAGTGCAGTGCTTGTTTCCAGTGCACTGTGATTCATCATCATTACTGTGGCTTTCCCTCACATGTAGCTCTTTATTCCCTTAATGACAGTTTTACTTCCATCTTACCACCCCCATTTTGCTGGCTCACCACATTAAAATAAGCATCTCTCCTAGAAATCTGCAGTGCCCACAGCTTTCTGACTGCAGTGAGCTTTCTTTTGTAGCATTGAGTTTATTCTCTTCCCTATAAGAATTTTTTTCTCTTAGATATTCCAGCAAACATGCCAATAAATTATTTAGTTCTTCCTTGTTAGTGGCAATTAGATCTCCCTTGTGCCAAATGAACAAAGTGCTGCAGTGAGCAATCTTCTCAGGGATATGTTAATAAAGCCATGATGCACATGCTTGTTTTCTCATAGTGCAATTGAATGTCTTCTTGCATATGAATAGTCCTGTACTCCAGGTACAAAAATATGAGTGCCCCAAACTGGTCTGTATCTTTCCGCTGTCTTGCAAAGACATGCATATGCTGTCTTGTGTTTTGATGTAGCCAGACTTACTGGAAATATGCCTCTACTCTTTGGATAAATAGAAGAGTGTAGGTTCGCTGGCAGTGAGTCCAGTGGTGGTTTTCTTCCAGTGCTGTATTCACTCAGACATTGCTTTTGATATTGTGAACGCTACTCGGTGGTTTTTTTCATCTCTCTATTCAAGTTGATGGGAGCCTCTGATAGAGGCAGATGTTAACCAGACTCAGACATCCCAGCTTGAACAGTAACAGAAGGAAAATTCAGTGAACAAGAAATCAATACCAACACCTGTAAGACACAGCAATGCACAGACACATATGAACCATTCAAAAAACTCAGAGGGGAAAAGCAACATTCTCTGAGAGTATAAGTAGTGATGTCTCTCATTCTTTACGGCATTTTGATTTCTTATGTTTGCTGTTGCAAACATTGATTTCTGCTTTTTACATTTTTTTACAACTTTTTCTTCTTATATTTTGCTGCTGTTTTAAAAGACTGCATTTAAGCTGAAGGGTTTTTTCTGTATTTTTATCTCCCTACTTCGTTCCCTGTTAAGCCAGAGAATGAGCAAGGTCGTAGAACTTCTCTAGAAAAGTTCACTCGCAGTGTGGTAAGTTCCTTTCCTTTTCCCTCCTCCCTTTCCTCAGAACTTTGATTTCAATTGGGGGAAATGTGGATGCTTGACTTTTTATTTCATCCTTTACTTTTTGCAGCTAGCATCTTTGCAGCTTCTCTCTTAATACCGTAGCTCATCTAAACAGTAGCTCTAAAGAAGGGGCTGGGGGTGGGGGGAGAAATGGCATAATGCTTATTCTATCATTTGCAAAAGCAAATTGATTTTTTTTGTCTAGAGTTAAATACAAAGTTGCCTTTTTGCTACATTCCCACTACAGTATTTGTTGTGGCTTTTCTTTGCATAATAAAGTAGAAGAGCATGGTTCTCATAGCTCCATTGCAGCAGTATCTGTACGGTACTACATCCTAGTGCATGGATAATGATACCGTCACATACATATCCACCCACAGCACTGCAGCTGCTTCCTCCGTTGTCCCCATCTGTCAGTCCTCATGTAAATAGTGATGTGCGATACCCTTTGCCTCATTCATGATACCAATACCGGAAAAGGAGCACAGTCACGGCAAGAAACATGACACTGTTAAATCTTCTAGACAAGGGGACAGTGTGACCTCAAGAGCAGCGGGCCGATGTCCTCCCTCTTTGTCCTTCGTTAGCCTCCAACCTCCAGCCGATCTGTCCAGAGCTTGGGCAAGGCCTGCTTGCCCCACCTGTGTTCAGGGATCTGTCTGTGCAGCAGTTTTTCTACAGAGCAGGAAAAGCAGGGAGAGGGGGCAGGACCAGAGGCAGATTCTGCAAGTGGAGTGGAGTAACTGGGATACTGGACAGCACAGGCTGTGTTTTGAGCTGCATCAAAAGCAGCATGACCAACAGGTTGTGAAAGGGGATTCTGCCCCTCTACTCTGCTCTCATGAGACCCCTACCTGGAGTGTTGCATTTGGCTCTGGCATCCCCAGGACAAGAAAGACATCGACTGAATCCAGAGGAGGACCACAAAGTTGATTAAAGGAACAGAGTACCTCTTCTACAAGGAAAGGTTGAGAAAATTGGGTTTGTTTAGTCTGAAAAGTGAAGGCTTTGGGGTTACCTAACTGTGGCCATCCAGTACTTTAAAGGAGCCTACAAAAAAGACGAGAGAGACTTTTTACAAGAGCACGTTGTGATAGGACAAGGGTGAATTAATTCAAACTAAACCAGAGTAAGTTTAGATTGGATTTTAGGAAAAAAATCTACTGTGAGTGTGGTGAGGCACTGGGACAGGCTACCCAGAGAACCTGCAGATGCTCCATCCCAGGAGGTGTTCAAGGACAGGGTCAGTGGAGCTCTGAGCAATCTGATCTAATGAAAGGTATCCCTGCCTGTGACAGGGGGATTGGAACTAGATGATCTTTAAGGTTTCCACCTAAAGCATTCTATGAGCCTATGACATTCGTGCATGTGTATATATATTTATTTTTTTTAAATGTATATTTATGTATATTTATATGTACCCTACATACACACACAGCATATAAATACATCATCTTTGTAAATCCTGAGAGAAACAGGAAGCTGTGCAGGTAAGTGTGACCTGCTGTAGAGCAAATAAGCCAAGAGCGGTTCTTTCTGACACTGCTGTGCTACTGCACAAGCAAACCCAAATATAACATACAGGGCTTTATAGTACATCCACTGGCAGACTTCCTGGGGAATGTATTTTCACAGCTAATGCATATGCAGACATTTAAAATATGTTGATACAAAATATATCACTATGCCCATCTGCATATTTACTACTTTCTAAGAGCCTGCCAGGGAGAGGAGTAGGAAAGATTTTTTAAAATTTTTTTTTAAAACAAACTATGCAGAAATGTTTACATCAAGTGGTAAATTCTGTTCCCAGATTTGCCAAGTACGTGGAAGAGTAACTCTCACTTTACTAGACTGACTTAGTTTATAGTTGCACAGCCAAGGATGGATTTTTCTCTTGCATTTGATTTGAAGGGGAACTTGACAAGCTAAGTTTGGGATGCTATGATTAGAATGTAAGTAGCTGTAAAGAAAATTTTAGTAGATTGGTCGGCACTTTAGTTCATTTTTGTCTTACTGGTTAGCATGCTGTTAGCAAAAAAATATATTTTTTTCATTTCTCTTAATACATATATAAAATCTCATCTTCTGATGGCATGGTAGTTACCAGAACTAGGAGGAGTTCTGAATTTTTTATACTTTGCATTATGGCAGTTTGCCATTGCCATCAGATGAGAAAATAGTCACTACGTTGACATGTCATAATGTCCTCAGAGGACAGTATTACCGAAGTGAGAACTTTATGGCATACTCAGGGGACTGAATTAAGACAAAGGTAATTCTGTATGCTCAAGTTCTCCAAAATGCACTGCAGCTCCCTGACTGTGTAGGAGTGGAGCAGTTCAGCAGTCCATACTTCCAGAGCTCCACTGTGCTTTAGTGATTGCTCATTACAGGATCACATATTCAAGCTGGCCCTGCACAGGCATGACGAAGTTAAGTGTATGCTTAAGGTTTGACTGGGACAGACCCCCAGTTTGTCTCTCTTCAAGGGAGGAGCACTGAGCCTAGTTTGCAAGCAGATTAATGTGAGGTCACATTTCCAGTGATGGCTGTAAAAAACCAGTAAGGGCTAAAAGTTTATTTGCATTAAGGAGCCATAATTGAAGGAAGTCATCTCCCAGATTGACTGAACTATTAATTGCCTGTGGATCTGGGCCACCTCCAGACTGTGCTTCTCTGCCAGGCACTGGGAGGGCCAGTAGACCCCTGGGAAAAATTTCAGATTTGGCTATAGCATGTGACCCAGCATTTTGGGAAGTCACAGAGTAGTTACAATTGGAAGGGACCTCTGGATATTACCTAGTCCAGTTCTCCTGCTAAGACAGGGTCACCTAGAGCAAGTTACACAGGAATGTGTCCAGGTGGATTTGGACTATCTCCAGAGGGAGATTCCATGGCCTCTTTGGGCAGCCTATTCCAGTGATCTGCTACCCTCATTGTAAAGAAGTTTATGGGACATGAGTCTGCCAAGCCAATCTCTAACCCAGTCCTCTATGTCCAAGGGGAAGTCTTCTTTCTCCAGCCTTCCTCTCTTACTTCTAAAGTCCGGGATTCCTAATTTCAGCACTAAAAACTGAGACATTCAGTAACTGGGCCTTCTTTTTGTCTTCTGTCACCAGAACATGCATCTGATAGAGCAGCAGCCCCACATTTTCCCAAATTTTCCTTTTGCTGCTGATGTACTTGTAGAAACCCTTCTTGTTGTCCTTCATATGCCTTGCCAGACTTAATTCCAAATGGGCTTTGGCCTTCTTTGTCACATCCCCACATACTCTGACTGTTCTTTTGGTCCTCCCATGCAGCCACTTTGTTTTCCTACATCCCAGAATCTGTTTGAGATTTATTACAAGCTCCCTGCTCATCCAAACGGTTCTCCTTTGATTTCTTGCTCATGGTGATACACTGGTCTTGAGCTTGGAAGAAGTGATGCTTGAATATTGATCAGCTCTCTTGGACCCCTTTTCTTCTAGAGCCCTTCCTTTTACATCATTGTACTCAAATTTGGGGAGCTTTGGGGAGCATTGCAGGTAGCATAGAGAGCAGGAGCATGAAGGTAGAGGTTCGTGATCCCTTCCTTGCTCAAAATACTGTACTTACAGTGCTTTCTATATCAGAGAAAGCTGACTTGTAGCCAGAAGACCAGATATGTCCAGCATTTTAGACAGGGAGTCTTCACTTGAGTGAAAAAATCAGACTCTCTAAGCTTGGCTTTTCTGGTTGCTTGGGTCTCACCATCTCTTGATTGACAAAGACAGGAAAAAATGCAACACTTCCGAAGGAAAAACAGTAAAACTTTGTGTTGACAACCTGCAGAGTACTGCAGGATTTTTGTCTCTTGCTTGGGTTAAGCCCCACCCGTAAAAAATCTTTCAGTGCTCCAAAACTGGTCTCCTGCTGTGGGTGGAAAGCTGTACACCTGGTTTTGGGAGCACAGACTGTACACCTGTACACCTGGTTTTAGGAGCAAGTGGAAGTTGTTTTACCCACAGGGCTCCTGCTTATCTCAGTCATAACTCAGGAGACAGGGATTAGCTCCAGACCATTTGACATACTTTAGCTTTCCGCCTTCACAGGGATCAATAGGGAATAAGAAAGAAGAGGGCTTTACATAATTTTTTTTACCAGTCTTCAACTCCCTCAAGACCCACTGTCTTTTCTTCCCTGACTTGATACTTTTGACTAACAGAAGGCATCTCACAACTAATGAATGCACTGAGTTTTTTGCACCAAATCTTTCTGAAAGCCAGGTGCTATCTGGTCCACATTAAGCATGACACTTAAGAGCAAGATTTTGACAGGGCAATTTTCACTGTGGTGGTGGTTCACCTTTTACTTCCAGGTCTTTATGAAGTACCAGCTGACACCTTAGTGCAATAGCCAAAAGGGGGTTGTGCCCACTGCAGTCAGGTCCTTCTGTACCAAAGAGCATGGTTTGCAGTGCCTGTCTGGATTCCCCTTGGAGCAAGGGAACATCTGTCTGATCCAGCCCCCAACAAGCCAGGCACCCTCACCCTCCTTGACTCACCTGATGGAAGTCTGAAGCTGTGATGTGCGTGTGTTTCATGGCAGCTTTGTGGTCCCAGGACCAAACATGGTCATCAGTCTTCCGGTGAGCATCAAAGGGCCACATCTGCATGGTGGAGCAAAACACTACAGGGCACATGCTGCCCAGCACTGCTGGAGCGGAGGAGTGGCAAATGTCTTTTCTCCTCTCTTCAGGTTTTGAAGAGTCCTCAAAAATATATAGGCAGCACAGTGGTAGGATAAACATCACAGTACCTGACTCTCTTGGCCCTATGTCAGGCTCCCATGCTCTGGAATCACAGGTATAAAGCCAGGCTGGCTCTTCCATGCTCTCCAGGATGCCCTGGGGAATGGTTGATATCACTGAGTTGCAGAGCTGACAGTCTATTGCTTGGAAGCACTTACTAATCCATCTCGTTTCAAAAAGGATGGCACTGCACATGGTGGCAGGTTTATCTTATTACAATTTTGCTTTTGAATACAACAAGGATTGACATTATGGAAGCAGAGTTAGCCTGTCTCCTCTCCCAAGTGAAGATAAATGGCATCATAATAATCAGACACTATGTATCATATATGTTATAAATAATAACTAGTATTGAGGTAATAATTTAAAGACACAGATACACACAAATCTATATATCTACATCTCTCTCTTCTGTCATATTTCATCATCTTACTAATTAAAAGGAGCCTGCTATACTATTTTTAGCCCAGCAGCCTCAGCCTAGCTGTTTAAACCACTGTAGTTTCCCATCTGCTTTAGAAATTATTTAATAATCAGATAGACAGAAGCTTAGTTCTCATAAGCTGAGATGATCCTTGAGGGCCAAGTGTAGAAGAAGAATATATTTTAATGAGTACATTTAGGGGAATTACTGCTGATTTTTGTCTCACAAAGGAAGCCACCAAGTCTCTGCCTAACTTGCATTGGTAGCCATTTGCATTTAATAAAGGAGGAAATAGGAGGAGGGATCCTTTGTTGCATCTTGAGCATTATCTCTAAAAGCAACAATGGGTACTGCAGCAATAACAGGGATTAAACCTATGGATGCCAGCCTCAGCAGGTAACTTAGATAAGCCTGGGCCATGATACCCAAACTTGAATTAAAACTTTCCTAAAATGGCTATATTCCAGGGAAGGAATTTTCCCTGGAAGAAAACAAGTGTTAAAATTTCTGATTCAGTGTCCGGATGGTGACTCAGTGCCGAGACCTCTGGATTTTGTTCCCAGCTGATATTTCTTTAAGAAAAAAAGGCACACTCACATGTACCACTTTTTAGAGGATAAGAGCTCTCAGTCTTTGTGCTTTAAAGGACAAGAGAGTGACCAGAGCACTGATCTATTCTTTAGGCAGAATTTTTCCAAATTCTGGCTGAACTGAGGGACATGGGACACTGTTACACATTATGTTCCTGGACTGGAAAAGGTCTTTACCTGAAGAAGACAAAGAATCTCTTGTGTAAATTCAATGCAGTGTTGAAAGAAAATAAGGTGAAGGATGAGATGGTCTGTGTTCTAGCTGTGTGGGAAGTAGGCTGTAGATTAAGGATGTAAGAATAAAGGTTTTCAAATGACCCTTCTTCAAAGAATCCTGGATATTTTGGATGGAACATTTTGTACAGCACCTCAGTGAAGACTGAAGATTGTCTCAGTTCCCAGACACAGGTTAATAATTGAATTGACAGACTGGCCCAGCTTCGTTAACCATAGCATAGGCAGAAGGAGAAGCTGGAAAGCAGGAGATGCTGTCATCCTTGTGTTAGCAGCAGCAGTCTAGTGGTTTTGTATTCTCACCCAGAAGCATTGTAGGCAAAGTCCCACATGGCATCCTTAATGGCTGTGGAACCAGTGCTCCACCTGGGTTTCTCATGCAAGGATAACTTTTCCAGAAACAAGAATGACTGGAGATCTTGTATTTGATGTATTTATCATGCTCAGTGCCCAAGATGCTTTCTGTCTGGGGCCTAAAATGCTCTCCTTCTCCTTGCAGTGATGCAAACTGACATTATTATGGTAACATGTCCTTTGCTTTAGTTTTCTGGCATCTTTTGGTAATTTCTTATTGAACAATTCTTGTTTCAGGATGTAAATACATCCCAGTTCAGTGCCCAGAGAAATCCACAGTTGTATATTTAATTTCAGTTCCATATGTATCTGCTCTCTTGCATTTTACAGTTATGAAAACTTTCATTTCTACCCTGATTGCCTGGCTGTCCCTTCCTCAATGTTCTCAGCTGTCTCCCAGCTCCATGTTGCCACTTTTGTTTTTCCTTGCTGCTGCTTCCCCATCTTCCTGACCCTGAGCTTCATCCCTCAGCCACTCATGCTCTTTTTCATGTCTTCTTGGTTTGTGTACTGTTGGCTCAGAGTCCAAGTCAAACTCAGTCCTATTCTTAATTCATGAGTGTGGTGTCACAAATGTGAAATGTGGTGATGGAGTCTTATCTTTCTCAGGTGAACTGTGTGATGTTTTGCACAGCTGTGTCACTGTGATGTATTATAAATAGTAACTATGAAAGCAGTGAAGAAGGTGTAAGGCTGGAGAAAGAATTGCTGCTCAATGTTATCTTTTTAACTAGTCCTTGATAATCTCATAAAGCTGTCATATATTTACCACTTTTCCCACTTTTTAACTTTCCCGGCTCTACTAGCTTGCATAAATAGATCACAGCATTTGAGGATATGGAAAGTATTTACAACTTCCAATAATGACAAAGGTTTAAGCCATTATTGGTAGAGAATAGTGGTTGAAAAAGTGGAAAGTTTAAAAAGATGATACACTGAGATGCTGGTGAAGTGGCAGAATAGACAGCAAGAAGGGAAGGGATACAGGAGTGGATTCCAAAGTTTTTTAGATTTGTCATCAAGAAAAGACATCTGGGGAAAAGGTTATTTTTATCTTTGGAAGATATTTTACTTTAAAAGAAAATGTGCTCGCGTGGCTACTCCAATCATTACACTGGCTTGTGCTGAGAAAAGGAACTTACATTACTTAGGTGGTGGGAAGCATCAGAAGGTACCCAAAGCACAAAGGGGCTGCAGCCTGTGTTTGCAGCCTGCCGTGTGATTGTTCCCTTGGTGTGATAGCCAGCCAGTGTCCACAGCTGGGGCTGCAGAGGGCCGGATGCATGGCCGGCACAGCGCATGCACTGACTCACCACTGCAGGCAGGAATGTACCATGTCTGCTCTTGGTATTGTCGTGGTACCTTACCCAGTTGGTAAGGGGTAAGTTGCATGTGTCACCTGTATGCTGCACTGTCTGTTCTATATACAGGGGCTCCTTTACGGGGTAAGTATTCATTGTTTCTAGTCGATGAGTTATCCTTCACTTCCTAAAAGCACTGCTGTGCAGTGCTGCTGGCACAGGATAGCAGCTTTCTTTCTCCCCTGCGAGGGCAAAGTGGGTGAGTGATCTTCGTGCATACCATTTGTGAAAGTGTTTGGGGACCCTTCTGGATGAAAGGCACTATACAGAGTTCAAACTATTAATTTGCTATTAATTTGCTGTATTTTATTTGAGCCACACACAAACCCTGGAAGATAAAAGCTGGTACCTTCTCACTGCAGACAGGTCTAGCTGCAGATACTAAACCATGACCTTAGCAAGGTGTTTGAGAGGGAGGGTGTGCTTAGCCTCTGCTGTGATTTCAGCCAAGTTTATTTTGATACTCCAGAGAGATTTGATATTTCAGTGGTGCATCCATTTTCCTCTCTACAAGAGATTTACATAGCTGGTTCCCAGTTGTGCTGAAGGCTGTCAGACAAGCTGAGTCCTTTGCACAGAATCCCACCCTGCCTGAGAGGCAGACCAGCAACATTCAGTTATGGCACTTCTGAAGTGGCTTGAAAAAAGAGTCTGCTACACCATTGTGTACTGGCTGCAGTGATCCATCTGCTCTTCTGTCTTCCTGGGTTTTTGTCAAAGGGAGGAACGCATCCTGAATTTGCAGTCCGTAGACAGATTGAGCTAATGCCAAAACTGGTTCGCTCTCAGCTACAAGGAGCCCAGACTATACCACAAGAGAAGAGGATCTTACTTGTGGTGCTGGTGGGATGGTAGAGGAGGGCTGCAGCTATTATGAAGCTGTGCTAGGAGTGGGTGAATACACAGATCCTGGTTTGTGCCCTATGCGGTGGTGTACTGGTATTTCTCCAAGCAAAGTGCAATGCCTTATTTAGGAAGTGTAAGAAATCCTCACAACTTAAAATGGGAATAGATGATACTGGTTTTAATTGGACTGAAGCTCTGAACTGTTCTCATAAGAGATATGAGCTAGAAGAGAAAAAAGCAGTATCAAATGTGGGAACATAACCATGGTGGTCAAGCTTCACTGTGATGGGCAGGAATGGCAAGAAGCTCAGGTAACTTGTCAGTCAAGTCTTAGAAGAGGAGTGGGGCCCACTCTGCAGGAATTTGGGGGTAACTCATGAGACTGTGCTGGCAAGAACAGGTGAGCATTCTGCAAGCTGGGAGCATCTGGCCCCACCTTACCCTCTACTGCCACTTTGCAGCTCCTGTTTTCAGTTTGTGTCAGTGTGTAATTGGTGGGATTGTCCACCACATTTTTTGTCTTAATTTATGTTACTTATGTTCATAGTTTATATGTCTGTCTTTATTTTGTGTTGAACTAGGTTATTTTCCAGTATTGTTTGTGTTTTAAATTCAGTTTCTTATTTAACTTCATTAATTTACGTTACATTTATCTTATGTTGACAATGTATATATTAATAAAAAAATCTAATAAAAATAATATTTTTTATATGGCACAAATATAAAGCTTCCCCAAGATCTGCATTGTGATATAACATTGAAAACCAAACAGTGCTGGCAGTGCTAGGGCCATGACAATCTCTTCAGAAGTAAAATTTGGATGCAGGACATTGTGTTCCCACTGCCAAATTTCTTGTAGTGTGTTAGCTAAAAGATAGGAAAACTGAGCAGTGCCTGTGATGACGTGAAAAACCTCAGATTCAAGCCGATGGAAGGAGAATTATCTCACCTCCACTGGAGATGCAGACCAGCCCTAGTTCTCTGCAAGGGGAATGGGGCAACAGTGCTTCCCAGGAGATGACTTCTCTTCCAGGAAAGGTGATGCTTCTGGCTGGAGCAGATTGGGCAGCAGACTGGGAAGAGGAGAGCCCTGAGCACAAATGATGGGTAGAAAGCAAGAAGTGGGGCCAGCTGTAGCAAATAAAGCCCCAAGTTGATGGGTGGAAATTGTGGAGGTGAGCAGTCAGCATGAAAGCACTTCAGTCTGTATTGACATGGCAAAGGGGAGCCTGTGCTGCCATCTCTCCTCTCTCCCACTGCTGCAGCCACAAAGCTCCTTATGGGATAAATACTGCCTGGGTGTTCAGGTAAGTTGTTGACAACATGCATGGCAGCTCTGGCTTGTGTATGCTGGGGGTGGGGAATGTCTGCGTGCTGAATTGTGCTGTGCTGGGCAGAGCATATTTAACATTGTGTGAAGCCATGGGTACTGGACCAAACTAAACTTTCCATTTAACAATATTTTTTAAAGTTCCCACTCTTTGCTTCTCTCCCAGCTGTGCAAAGTGCTGGTTTTGGCAGATAAAAGCAAGGAGCAAGATGGAAACTCTGCTGGCTCATACGGGAGGTTTGAAAGGAGTGCTGTCCCTTTTTTGCATCAAATCTCAGACACCCTTTTTTCCCGTCTTACTTGACTTCTTGCCTATGTTAAAATGCTGAATTTTGCTTCATTAAAATAATTGCTGATTGCATTTTACACTTCAGTTTAGTAGCTGCTCAGTGAAGGCTCAGCCACTGAAGATGCTAACCATCTCCTGTGACCTACAGGTTAATCTTTATTTCACTGGGCCTCAGTGAGCCCTGATGGTCCACAAGTGCTGAGATCCGATCCTCTGCTAGACATGTAGCCAAGCAGTTAGGATGGCCACATATTTGGAAGTCATATTCTAGGAGACAGTTTCATTAAGTTTATTAAGAAATCCCTAATTTTTTCCTTAGGATACGCCAAATTCAGATTCTACACTGCCTTTAAGAAATGGCTCTTGTCATGGGGGTGTTCAAGGGCAAAAAAAAAAAAAAGAAATACTCATTCAGCAGCATAGAGAGAACTGGATATGACGTTTACCAGTTGTAGTAAAGCTCCATGTCATCCTTGCTTGTAAGCTGTGGAACAGCTCAATTGCTTGCAGGACATGAGAGATAAGGAAGCCTTCCTGCATCCAAGATGACACACAACACAGGCTGTACAACATATGCCCTACTGCTTGTGCTATGCTGTTTCAGCGACAACAGTTTGGGCTTTTAATGGTTGTAACCCTAATTAGTAGTGACAGATATTTTGGGACTGGAGGACTGGCGATTTCACTACAGACTTTAGACCCCATGTAAAAAGTTTACTCCTTACATCCACTCTAATCTTGCCTTAAGTTATTCAGCATATATATGTGGCACAGTAAAAGAAGCACTGAAGTGTGCTGAGCTTGAGGCAGTACACTTTCCAAATCCCCTGGCAGCCTAGTTTAGATGAAATTTCTCCTGGAAATACAGCAGTTGTTGTTGACATTATCTTCCAGTGGGGAAAGGAGAAGTAGAAACAGCCACTGGTTTCATGCTAAACAAAGATGCATGGAGGGAAAACATACTTTATTTTGGTTGAACCTTTTTTAAGAAACTAGGTGTTGTTTGTGCCAAACTGTCATATCATAATCTGAAACATCCTTGCTCTGTCAGATAGATCCCCAAGGGAATCCCATCCACTCCATGTGGTAGAGAAGACCCAAATGTTCTCCTGGATCAGAACTTTTTTGGCAGGTGTTGTACCCAATTAAGAACTATTTCAGCCACCTCCAGCTTCTCAGAGCAGCCTTTCACTTGACTGATTCAGGCACACTGTGCAGCCTCAGGGAAGGGTTGTGGGATCACAAAGAATACAGGGGTGCATCTCACCTCTGCTGTCTCAAGGTGGACACAGGCCACCCTCTTGGTTACCCAGATGCCTCTTTTCCAGACACTAAGCAATGACACTAAAGTATGCTGTCTCCATCCTGGACTCTTTGGCCACAGACACCCTCTTGGCAAGCAGGGGTGTAGGGGCAGGTAGGTTTGGATGGACTGGCTGGGGGTCCTGGGGAGAGTGCTGGCTGCCTGTGGAGTGAGCCGCTGCCCCATTCCAAAGCCATTTCGTGTGCTGCACTTAGGCTTTTCTCAGTCAGCTGATGCAAACCTTTTGTGTCTCCTGATGGGCTTTGTGCCTTAGAAGCCCTGCAGGGCTAAACCTGAAACAGAGACACCGTGGGCCAGCCCCTCTAGTGGTGTAAATCAGTAGCACTTCTGTGAAAACCATTGAGTCATGTTGATTTATATCAGCAGGTGGATTGCAGATCCCATCCAGCTTTTCCACGTGTTACACAATGTTTTACTCCCTTTTTGTTCATTTTAGTAATAGGAAAGAGATACCAGTTTTCCTAATGAACTGCAGTTTTTTTCTGATCGTCTTTTATTTTAATGAGGAGATCTAAGATGAGAGAATCCTAACCCGAACACCTGCATCCCACCCAAACTCCGCCTGCAGATACCCGTATCGCTCTGACCCATGCTGTGAGGCTGACACTTGGCCCTGCATTGGGTTGAAACAAAATCCCCTGCATGAGTATGCCTCTAGTTGGGGTTTGAACATTACAGCACTTCTGCTTGTAGTCAAAAATGCCACAGCATTAATCCCTCTATGCAATTTCAGGGATCCTTTTGCCATCTGTCCTGGCACAGAGGTGGACACAACAGCCGAGCAGACGACATTGCTGCCTGCTTCTTGCTGTCTTAAAACAGCTTCTTGCACCCATCTGTTTGCACGTCCCTGCGCATGAGGCCGGTCCCTGGCACAGTTACCCTCCCAGACAGACGGGCTTTGCACTGGGGACTCATTCCAGCCTGCAGGCGGGAAGTTTGCTGCAGTTCCTAGGGTAACGCCTTTCCCATGAGACGAGGGAGCTGCAGATGGAGGCCACTGCTTTTCCCTGCAACCAAAAGCAGTTTCCACTGGGAAACCCACGAGCAAAGTTTTGCCCTGTGCAAACCACGGCCATTGGCTCCGTTTCCAACCCACCACCTTCTCCAGGGCAGCTGTCCCCTCTCCTCAGCCTGGCCCACTACCGGCGTTTCGCCTTCCTGCTTTGAACACAGGAATGTTGAAATGGGGGCGGGATGTGGAACAGTGTTTGCGCCTCAGCCCTGCTGGAACCTGACGCAGGGAGCTGGCATAGCCCCAAGCCACCTGCCTGTGAGAAGATAACAAGAGGAGCTGCCTGTCGCAGATTAGTTAGTCTGACTGAATAGGCATTATATGAACCAAGGATTATTTGTTAATTTTTTTCCTAAGGAAGTACCCAAATATTGGTGGAAACTAACTTTTTGGTTTTTTCTTTTTTTTTTCTTTATTTTTTTTCTTTTCCTTTGGCTAAATTCAGCCATGTTATTCTTCCAGGAATTAACACCCATATCTTTACCTTTTTCTTCCTATAAATAGGATTCAGGGACCGATAATTCCTTAGCACTCTCTCTCTGGTATTCCTCAACAGCAGCAAAATGACAGCCCTGGTTTTAGCCCCTCAAGCCATGTTGCCCTGCAGATGACTTGGCCATCCCCTGGGGTAGCACTGTGCCAAGTTTTACAACAGTGCATTTTAAAAGAGTAATAATCAAAAATTTGATTTATACTACAAAAAATTAACAAACAAACAACAACAACAACAAACCAAAACCCAAACCTGTATATCTTGAATGGTGTGTCTGCAGAGCTCTGGGATGGAGCTGGCCATTCTCATGCTGAGCCCTGTGTGTGAGGCACAGAGCAATGGCTGTGGGCCTCTCCTCCCAGGCAGGACAACTGGCATGATGACAGTGTTTCCCTCTGCCAGCTGCTGGTATGCAGAACACGGACAGACTAGGCCGTGTGTGCTCATGCAGCTGAACAAATTATTTGGTGAAAGTCACACATCTCAGTAATAAAATGCCACTTCTGTAGGGAACTGCTACATCCTCCTGGAACAGCTCTACATGGAAAGAGATGAGAAATCAAAGGGAGGTGGGAAATGTTTCTTTTTTCCTAGAGTGTTAACTTGTTTAAAAATATTTATTTCAAATAGCCTGCTAATTTTTACATTTCAAATATTTCTACATTTTGTGCTTACTTATTTTCACTGAATAATCCATTTCTCTTGCTCTTTTCGTGGCTCTTTCAAACAGCAATCAGTAAGACTTCCTATTGCAAAGGAAATCTTGGCTAAATATAGTAATGAAGAGGAGGTTGTTTAAGGGCTGCTAGGTATTCTACAGCTCTCTGGTATTCCCTGAATGTTTATTTCAAGCAAGACTTTTGTTTTCCTTTAAGAAAAACATAGTTTTTCAAGAGGAAAGCTCACCAAAGAAATTCAGCAACTGGTGCAATACCTGAGATAGTTTTTCACTGTTATATCAGTAATTGCAAAGCCATCAGTATTCCCTCTGTGGATATACCCTGTCTGCAAATGGAGAACACTGGCTGTAGATCCTAAAATAGGTTCTGTAGGTCCTTTGCTCCTGAAAGCAGCTGCTGCATGGTCTAAGTTAGGAAAGGAGTTCAGATGTGCAAGTCACCTTCCTTCTTCCTAGTCCTTGTCCTGACAATGGGAAAGCTTATGTGGATGACAGCAGGGCCTGAGCAGGGCTGCCACAGCCACACTCTTCCATTGGTGGCTTGGAGGAGAGCACAGAGAGGGCAGGGAGGCCAAGCAAGAGAGAACAGGCACCAACCCAGGAGGCAAGTGGCCGAGGAGTGTGCCAAGGTGAGTGACAGCAGGACAGGAACAGGCTAATCTGTAATTACTTTTTTCCTAGACCTGCTTGTGGTGGATGCTGTGCAGCTGATACTGATTCACAGACTGTGGGAGGGACATCCCAGTTTTCACAGCAGCCTTGGCTCTGCATCCCTCCCCAAGCTGGGTAGAGCTCTGCACCAGCAGGACAGCACTGGGCAGAACGAGTAGCAGTGAGCAGGACAGGGCTTTGCTTTTACCAGTTCCCAAGAAACTGGAGAAAGGAAATATCTTCACAAGACAGGGTCCCAGGGCACAGCCTTGAGTGATAGCCACTGGACATCATTAGGCACAACTCCTCCTTGCCAAACCACTTTCCTCGGGCAAAACTGCAAGCACATGAAATTCTAGAGTTAGGCTCACCCCACTTGCCTCCCTTGTCAGAAGTGCCTCGTGCCCACTCTGGAGGAAGGCCCCTGCCCCTCACTCTCAGAGAAACCATTCCACGACATCACTTACACCTCTGGATCTTTTCTATCTGTTTGTCCTCCCTCCAGGGAAAGTCTCTGGCAAGCAAGCGCCTCACGGGCCTGATGCAGTCCTCCTGACAGCTCCAGCCGACTGCCCCGCAGGACAGACAGCTGGGACCACTGCTGAGGACACGGCATTTCAGGAAGAGCAGGTCCCTGCAGGGAAGGCAGCCTGAGCAAGTGGAAGCAGAGAGCCACACACCAGTGGAGCACCTCCCTTCACAGTTTACACCACCACTTCCCTGTCTGCACAGCTCTTTAAGGACCCTGAGCTCTGTGCAGGTACTTTGTTTCCAGCTGAGGTTTGGAGGAGCATGCTTCACCATACACTGGAAGGTGACAAGGCGAGGGCTCTCGTTTTTTAAGGAAACAGACCCAACCACAGCTTGGAGAAAGAAGAGCTGAGACAGATCAGTGTTTTTCCACATCTCTTTTCTCCTGGCACAAATGTGACTGTAATAAGATGGCGCCACAATCTCACTCCCTTTCATGTGGCCATCTGGATCCAATAAAATATCTGGATATTTTAGCTGGAAGCTGCTTCTCCTTCTCACAAAATCCCAAATGCATTTCACCTGCAGATTCACTGACTTTAACTTTTTTTTCTTTCCTATGTTTCTCCTCCTTTAAAACAATGGAAAAAAAAGGGCACAATTTAAGTTCATCACTCGTTGTCCTTCCAATAGCATGTAGCATGTCCAGAGATGATGGCCAGATCCTCAGCTGAAGTCAGGAAAGCAGGAGTGGTTTTCATCAAGGGATCTTCCCCCTTGAGTCAGACTCTGATCCTGGTGCAAATTCTCTAACGTCGGTGGAGTCGTTCTGCATGTGCGCATAGTGCAAATATGATCAGACTCTGCCTGATGCTCAAAAAGGCATGTTTGAGATGGGCAATGCCCACACAAGCATACACACATACAATCACATACACACACACACTGTATTTTAAAGTGAGTTGGTTTATATTTTATTTAATTTTCTATTTTTTTAAGATTTTGCATACCTAATCAATGGTGGATGTTCAAACTTTTCTCCAAGCAAACCAAACAGGACTCCAGCTCTCCAGTCAGAGAGGGACACTCACTTGTGTCCAAGGAAAGGCAACTCTGATGTGGGCAGGTGTCAAAATTCAGCCTACAGTGAGGAGGGAATTGATGGTGTGAATGGGCAGGGCACTGGGTGCCAGGTGACCCTCCCTAAACAGCAGCAAACCCACATGTGATATCATGCTTGGATAACTGACCCTGCTGAGAAGCATCATTCTGAGAGTGAAATTGTACCATTGGAGGAAATGAGCTTCCACTCAAACTCATCTGACCTGCAGCCCATGAATGCAACAGCAAAAGATGGCCTGGTAGCTTGTTTCAAGTTGTTGGAGGTATGGAGGTTAGGATGAGGACAGTGAAGTGACTTTATTATGAAATCCACTTATACTAGCTGCAGATAGGAAAATGGCCTGCGTTCACACACAGTATACTATCTATATATAAAAATAATTTCAAGACTCAGCTGACTCACAAAATCTCCTATATTTTGTAAGCAGTTCAGATCTGAAGCACACATGAAAGTAGACATTTCTTGGCCTTTTTCACTCATGCCAAGACAAATTGGCTTTTTGTACAGGTGGTAGAAACTGCTATATGGCTACAAGTCTACATTCCTACCTAGGCAAAACAATCTAGCTAAGTAGACAGCTGGCTATCAACAATATTAACTTCTGAGGCAAGTATTACTCTAATATCTAAGGCCTATGTATGCACAAAAATGTCAGCATAGTTTCTGTCAGAAAAAGGGCCTTCCTCTTTGCCCATGACAGTTCTCATTCTGATACCTCTTTTCTTTCCTGAAAAAAAGTCCTAATATCAATTATACCTAAGGTCCATTCACCTGCATGAATGTGCAGTAGACTACTGAGTATGATCTTTGTTCTTTACACATGCCTGTACCCTAAACAGCCTGCTGTCTGAGGCCTTCAGACCAAATTCATCCTACATATACATGACACACAAGCAAGTTCCAGGACTGCAGAACCATGAATGTCCCTGACATTTTTGTGGTCCCCTGCCCCTGAAGAGGACATTGGGTCCCCTCCAAATTGTCACTTAGCTGTCCTTGCAGGACCTATTTGTCCTCTGTTGACCACCCAGCCAAAGGGTCCCCTTGGGAAATAGTAGGTCTTTGTGTAATAGGTTCACATGTCCACTCATATATACATATACATATGTGCCCCCTTGGTCATCTCTAGGAAAATGCAGAGGTCATCTCTTCTCAGAGCCTTGTAGATGGTGTTTTTACCTCTGTCAAACCCTCCAGTGCCATGCATCACTGGAGCTCTGTAAACCAACAGCTGCTCGCATTCCAAGCTACTCTGCTGCCAGTGCTGCCGAGCCACAAGGCATTTCCCATGGGATGTCTGTCTTGTGAATCCTCAACTGGTCTGCAGAGCATTCCTGAGCAAGATGTACATATAAAACATGAAACTGGTGTGTAGCGAGGAGCAGGGATGGTAAAGTGGTATATGTGGGTCTCTGCTTTGCAGTGAGTTCCTGACACTGGAGAGGTCATCTCCTGAGGGAAGGATGAGGTAGCTCCACAGAGGTACTCCTCAGGTCCTGCAGCGTGAGGGCACATGTGGGCAGGACTGGAGAATGTTGGCAGGTGATGAGACAGGTGGAATTTGGGTTATGGTCTGTGCAGGCAGCAGAAATGCCAGATTTTAATGTGGGATGGGCTGCTGTCCTGTGAGCAACGCACTCTGCTTTGTCTTTCAGCTTTATTCCTGCAGGACGGTCATGTTGGCTGCCACAGTATTTTGCCTGTGGGGAATATTCTGTGTTTGAACAGTTGAGCACACGGAGGGAATTCTTACAGATATGGAGAGTATGCATATGGGCGGGCATCAGGGGGCCTGGATGCTGAACAGCTTGCCATTTAAATGCACACTCGTGCAAACTAATCTGCTCAGCAATGGCTAGCTGAGGGGACAGAGCTGCATATCCTCTGGAGGGAAGAAAGCTCTGCTCCTCATTTCCTGACTAAATTTCTGCAAAACAAACATGAGAGTAGACAAGGCCTCCTCCTGGGAATACATATTAACTATTCTTCACATGTCTTTTACTTCACATATGGTGATACTAACATGTAACTACTTCCACATGAACCACATCTCTGAATTATTGCTTTTTAATGACCTTGCTTATTCCAAGTGATGTTACTTTTGTACACCCAACGGTATCCCATTGAGCATTGCAGGCAGTAATCTGCTGCTTTGTAAGTGTCTGGTGTCTTCCAACTACCTCATCATGCTGAAGATGAGTTAGGAAATCAGCTTTCCACCTCTCTTTATATTCAAAATGGCATCAATTCAAGGAAAGACAGTCTGGAAAGCTTCTACAATGTCTAAGCTGTGCAAGCTAGCTATAAAACTGCCCATACTTACAGGGCTATGGCTGTGAAATATGACTGTGCACTGTTATTTGGATAATGGAGTATCCAGAGCATTCATGGCTATTGTGGCAAAACAGCAGCAGGACAAGCACTAGGAAAGGTTCGACGAACCAGTGCAGACAGCGTTAGGCTGAAGCAAAAGGATTAATGTACTCTTAGTATAACTCAGCACTAAGATCCCATAGAGTACTGTAATAAAATGGTAGCAGGGCAGCCATAAAAAGTGGCAGTAAGCTGACATAATAATACCAGAATAAATGTAGCAATAAGGTAACACAGGCCACTGCGGTAAAGTAGCATTTTGATAATGCAGCAATAAGACACAACAGGATGCTGCAGTAAATTAGTTTGGGGAATAAGGCAGTAATAACAAGTGTGTGTGGACAAACAGTGGTACATTTGTACCAGGCACTGCAGCAATAAAGATAACACAAGATGCCCTAGTAATAAGTTACTACAGTAACAAAAACATGATGCACTGTAAAGTTATATCAGGATGCTTCCATGCTGCAGTTAAATCCTGCAAGATGTGGCAGTGAGACAATGAAGACAAAATATATCCCATTTCAGACTGCAGAACGTGAATCAGTTTTCTGCACAGTAACCCAAATTCTGGAATGATCTCAGCAATACCAATCCTCTCATTCCCACTTTCAAGGAAGCTGAAGCAAGAGTGTTCCCCCACCCAGAAAATTATTTTGGTCTGAAAATACAAAATTGAATCATTGTCTCTTCAGCCAAATTGTCACAGACTGTGGTGAAGTTCTTTGTTTAGTCCTACTCAGGTGAAATCCTGGTGGTTTTGGTAAGTCCTTTGTCTTCAAAAGGATTTGGCTCTCTCATCTTCTGGGATGGGTGGTGCTTTTAGCCTAAAATTATTTCTGGTTTGGGTGGGAGAAGGGGAACCCAGGTACAGAACATCTGACTGTACCAGTGTGTTTTCTAAAATGCACAAATAAATGGAGCATCCTGGAAAAGTCAAAGCAACAAGGACCAAATCTGTTCTGTCTACCATGCACTCATGCACACAAGAATAATCCTCCAGGAACCAGTGCAAGCCCTGGGTGCATCCATGGGCAGGCCTTGGCCTAACCCTGTTCTCAGTGTCCCCAGCAGAGTGACAGAAGCAGTGTCTCTCCTTTCCTGTTTTTCCATATTTTTTTTTAATCTAACATCACCCTCTGTATGAAATGCACTTGGAAAAAATTTTGTTTGCCGTAACACAATATGCAGCATCATGGGCAAGGAATAGGTCTGTCCAATGAATTTGCTGTCTTTGTACTCTTCAGTAGAAGGGTAAAGCATTCTGAAAAATAACTGGCAAGCACTGTTATACTCGATAATCATAGTGAATAAGGGTTTAGTTAGAGCATCTACGTCAGCAAGAAGACTTGAGTGGAGTGTGTGTGCTAGACAACAAGATGGTCTCATGGGAAAAGGATGTAAATAGGGCACGACTGCAGTCTTGACTAGCAAGAGCAGCTCACAGCTTCACAAATCCCAACGGATACAAATTTTCTGCTACATCTTTCTGACCCTTTGCACAACAACTTTGCTATCTCTTTGTGTGGCTTCTTCTGTCTCTAGGTGACTGCTCAGTTCAAGTTTGGAGCAGTGCTCTGATACACCTTGGCTTGGCTCTTGCCTTAAACTCCTTGGCTTGCTTTTATTGTGGTTTAATGATTAAGCAGGATTATTAAAGTAGAGCTCACAGTAGAGTAAGATAGGCTAGGTTATCATGATTACATAGTTTAAGCTGTGAGTAATTTTGAGCTTCTCAGCACTGTTTATAACCTGAGACGGGGAACAAGCGATGTGGCTCCTCAGCAGAACAGTGAGCTGGTGAACAATACACTATCTTCATGCCCACATGTACTTTGAACTTACTGCTGAGGAGAAATGCTTTGTAGTGAGAAAAGTAATCTCACGGCAGGGGAGAGGCAGACCTGATCAACTTTTTCATGTGATACAGATTTTGCTTTGCCAGCCCCTAGCATCTGCAAAGCTTGCAGCTAAGAGCCAGCAACCTTCTAATCCTACTGCTAAGCTTTAGAAACAAGCTTTTCAAAGGCTGTCTTTACACAGCAATGCTATTACTTGAAGGCTTTTAATGTGAATTTATGGCTATTGCCACAAGTGTCAGTGTAGTTGCCCTCTGTATTTGCAATAGGAAATTGTGGATTCACCCCACACGGAGGGTGGATGTTAGTGGGCAGAATTTAGGTATGTACCAATGTCTTCCTGTCTAGGGACCCAGAAGATACGCTGAAACATCTCATCTGGCAGAGGACAGCTCTCTTGTGGGCAATGGCATTGTTCCTTGGATTTTGCTGTCTGTCAGCAGAAACACTAAACTGAGCTTCTCGCTCTCTCATCTTTGGGGACTTATACCATGCCATCCTTACATAAATAGTAGGTGACAGCCAGCCCTGAGCAGCACCTTCTATGGGTGGACTATGAAGTGGAGTAGTGTGGACTGGGATTTTCAGTGTGATTGTTTCCTTTTGGATCCTCAACCATATTTCTCATGTCCATCCATCTGGAGGTTATTCCGGCATGCTGCACAGCTTCACAGCTCAGAACTGTGGATGTCTGTTTTATGTGAGCCTCATGCCACGTGGATTAAGGCACACCAGATTTAAAAAAAAAAATCAAATGATGCTTTATACAATGGATCACTTCTCCTGAAAGCATCTGGGATTCTGGAATTTGCTCTTCGGGGATCATTTGGGGCCAAAGGAGACACTGTGGGATTTTCCTCGACAAGGGAAAAATTCTGAAGGGCCTCCTGCCCCCGTGGTGCGATTGGAGGTAGCCAGAGCTGCTTCTCCACAAGGCCATGTCCCGTTGTCGGCAGAGGGCAAGACCCGGGGAGGGTGGAGGGGCGCTCCAGAGGGCAGGTGGGCTCTGTGGATCCGTGCTGCGTGTGGGGACGGGGGCACCATCCCGCAGTGCGGCCCCCGGACTAGAGGGGCAGCGGGACCGAGGCTGGACGGCGCTACCGCCGAGTGTTTCTGACCCCGCACAGGCACGGAGCCGCTCAGCACTCGGGCCGGGGCCGCCCGCGGGCAGGGCCCTCAGCCAGCTGGCCGGGCCGGGCCGCAGCTGCGCCCGCCGCGGGGAAGGACCACGCCGGCCCCGGCGCTGCGGGAGCGCGGCTCGGCTGCTCCGCCCGCGGGCCTTAACCCTTCTGGAGGAACCCCATCGTATCCAGCTGCGTGGACAATGCCCAGCCGCAGCAAACACCACAAACAAAAGCTGCGCGCCGGGCATGGCAGGGTTGGAAGCTCTGTCTCATGCCAGGGGCTGCAAAAGGCATCTGGTTTGCTGCAGCGGACGTCTGTGCTGCTCAGTGACCCTCATCCCGCACCCTCTGGCAACAGCACCTGAGGCATGGCTCTGCTCCTCCCAAATAAGCCGGAAAGCCGCCCATCAGCAAGCTGAGTGCGCTGCTTCACAGGAGGAGACCTATGGCTCTCGGGTTTTGAAGGTGCCAGAGATGAGCAGTGTTAGCAGCCCAAGCCCTCCTCACGAGCAAGGTCAGGCCATGCCCGCCTGCAGACCCAGGAGGTGTGACTGCCAGCGACCCTGCTCGAGGGTTGTGCTGCTTCCCAGACCTGCCTGTAACCCCCCACGTGGGAGCTCAGAGCTGCTGGGCTTACATTCTTCCTTACTGCTCCTTCTTTACATCTCTGTTTTCTGTGTGCCATTCGTCTCTGCAGGCTGTGTAGCATTTGCTGGTTTTGCAGGAAGGGACCAGTACAGGCCAGGGAAATCGTTACCTTCCTCAACTAGAGCCCATGCTTAGTACACAGAGAGTCCATTGTTAATTTCTTGGGAATCAGACTGAAAGAGTTGCAATGTGCAGTCCCTTGTCTTGCTTGGCAGACTGATTTGCTTTGTGTATTTGCCTTCAAGCCATCCTGGCCATCCTGCAGCTCTGCTCATCAGAGCATCCATGCTCCTCCACCCATCATGCTGCCAGCACACCACATCACCATTGCCCTGGATCTTCCCCATATCCCCTTGCTTCAGCATCTGCGGTTCTCAGCTGCCTTTCCTTAACTCTTGTTTTCCCTGACCCCGTAGAGAGGCTGGTCTGTACAGCTCATAAAGGGAATGTCAAGCTAATATTTTCCTACAAAAGCTGGTTGAAGAGTCAGTCTCTTCACTAAAAGAGTGAGAGACTGCCTCAAGGCTGCCATGTGCAAGGCCTCTGAGCTCTGAAATTGCTGAAGTGGGGTGAGGGGGATGCATATGTGGTGTGGACTCACCCCTCTTTGAATGTCAACCCCACACTGCAATTTGGGCTGTGAGCTGAAGTGGCACATCCTGAGCTCAGGCAGTGGCAGCACCTTGGCAAAAGCAAGTGTGTAGTATTTGCCTGCATACTGGATTCAAGTCTGCTTGGCTGTGCTGTCACCTCTGGGACATTTTCTTTATGTTTGTCTGTCAGTGCAGCTGCATATTTGTTTATACAGACAATAGCAGGGAAGGCCTCAAATCCTTCCCTCAGCTGAAACCTTATACCATATGTTAGATCCTCCATGCTAGGGCACAGACAGATTTGGGGCATGGTCTGGACAAATCAAGCTAACTAGAGCTTTCCACAGTCTGAATAAAGTTTGTCTTGCTAGTTTCTTCAGCCAGCCCTGTACATATACTTCCACATCCAACACATGGGAGAAAAAAAAAAAATCATTCTGTGTTTAGTATCATGGATCATCCACTGTGGACCACCTGCAAGCCCCATCTTGTAACTAAACTTCTGAGCTTCTGCATGTCATGCATTTTGGACAGGCAGTACCCTACCCAAAAATGCCTGTCCTCCTGTGATGACCTGCCTCTGGATACAGAGATACTCTGCCATGATGCTGAACTCCTTTGATGCAACCTGCCTTCCCCTCTGCAAAACTGTCCTCATAGCCAGAGCTGGGCAGAGCTCAGCTACCTCCTGCCATCCTTTAATGAGACAATTGTCAGAGCTTTATGAGAAGCAGCATAGCAAACCATAGACTTCTAAAATGTGGAAGCAGTATTGAGAGCAGTGCTAGGAAAATAGGAAATTAAATTTGTTGTGTGGGTTTTCTCTTTCCCACCTGGGGTATTATTGACCTGATGAATATGGTGGCAATTCTGCATCGCTCAAACAGTGGTTTGGGGATGACCTTTCTTCTCATCTGCCAGGGCTTTGAGGTCTCTAATGGGTCACGGGAAAGATGTGCCTGGCTGCAGGTGGAGGGAACTGGATCAGCATCCTTCCCTTGGCTCCCTGCCTGACTGTCAGGGCAACACTGGAGCCCACTCTCATGGGACTTGGCCTTCTCTCCCTGACTTTGTCTTCTGACCCAGCAAGCAGCTCCCAGAAAACAGTCAAGTCACTGTGTTAAGGTGATCCCACCCTCACTGTCTCTTTGTTTCTGCAGAGTCTTAAGCAAATCAGGTTGCAGAGTATACACAGAACACCAAAGTCTCCATGTCAAATGAAAGGACAGTCCAAATGGAGAGAGAGAGAGCAAGAGAGAAAGTGCTGTGTTTGCATGCATCTCTGACATGATGGATTCCCCCTTCCTGGAAGCAGCCTTGGCATAAATAAAGCCAGTAAAGGCTTTTATGCAAGACCTCCCTTCACTACCAACAGTCCTAGAGTCATAGATAATAAAAGACCTGGCAGCTCATCTTGCACTGCTCCCTTTAATCAACAGGATTCTCCCTACTGAATATTCACTGAGGTTGCTTTATCTAGCACACCTCTGAAACCTCCATGGATGGGACCTTAGCAGATGCCCTCAGGAACACATTTGTCCATACTTGAAACATTTACTGCAATGAAAAAAAGAAGTCTTGATATATCAACATAAAATGTTATCTCTTGAGTAAGTTTAAAAACAGGGAGAGCCATCTGTAGGCCACAAATAGCAAAGGTGTTTAGCACAATAGATTTTTTTTCTGTATTTCTCTTAACATATTTTTTTGCATAGTCTTGAGTTTATTGCACTTTTTATGAACATCCATTCCTCATCATGAAAAGTGCAGATATTTGTGGATTATCATGTCTCATTTCAGCCTTTCCCCCACCTCAGACTATAATGGCTGAGGCTTTTCTCATATGCCAGTTTCTCAAAGGCTGCTATTGATTTTCCTGCCATTGTCTTTCTTTAAAAGATCACTCAGGAAAAACATAGTAATGTGAAGACAGAAGGGCTGTGCTTGTCCGTACGGCACAATTACCCTGTCGTTTGTGTAAGCGGGGTATCTCCCCGGCATTGTGCTCTTCATGGAAAACTGCATATATGTGTCACACATGTTGTGGCGTAACATATTTGTTAAATCTATTTATTGCACATCTTTGACCACTTTACCTACCTTCATCCCACACTGCCATCTGTTCCGTGGCCATCCCCCATCCACTCTCCTGAGTACCTGTGGAGAGCTGCCAGAAAAATGGTTCCTCCTTTTCTTGCCAAATTTGGAATTTCTGTTGCAAATTTACTCTAGCGAGAGTGCCAAGGGGAGACTTTCAATGCCAAACCCACTCTAGCTTTCCTGTTGGGCACATTTTCAATTCTGTCACAGTAGTTGAAAAGGGGAGCTGACTCCTATCAGAAAGGGGTCATGCCCAACACTGCAAGAGGAGTCAGTAGTTGTGCCCAGTCCAGGATGGGCATATCATCAAAGGGTTTAAAAATGTAAAGTCTGTAGTATCTGAAAAGAATTCTATTATTTACATGCATGGCATTCTCAAAACCCCACACATTTGTCTTCACAGCAACTAGTGCACCTGGCTGCAGAGTGAAGGTCTTTTTGAAAACAGTTCCAATAAAACATGTTAAAGCCATCTACATCACTCTTGGAATCGTTTTTCCACAGAAAGGTCTTGTGCAATATCCACAGGGATTTTTTGTTTGCATGTAACACAACCATCCTGCAGTCATGTTAAGATCAAGCTTTATATAAAACTGCTGTGTGAAGTATTGACCATCATACTTGGTCAATACATATACATGCACACAACCAGATATTCCCAAAATCAGTGGAAATATCTCCATGGACTTTCCATGCACAAGTTCCCCATAAAATAAGACAAATGTGTTTTTTCCTACAGTGTGTCCTGCAGGAGCTCTGGCACAGAGATACCATAGGTTCCCCTTGGTGCTGCACAAGCACTGCAGCCAGGCAGACATTGCTGAGACTCCCAGCCTGCTCCTGGTGATTCATCCCAGTCCAGCAGTTGTGTGGGGGTGCACTTGAAATTATCCTATTTACTTATTCTCCTGGAAGACCACAGGAGCACCCACTGCACTCTACTGGCAATAGATACAGCAGAGGAAGCAGAGTTTGACTTGGTACAGCCGACTTCACCTCATTAGGGCAGAAATAGGAGGTGCACTTCAGCTGATGGAAGATCCCCATGGGAGAGGAGGTTAAGAAAGAGGTCCCAGTGAGTCAGTCCCCTTCGCAGGAAGCAAGGACACAGCTGATGAGCTGGTGACTCAGAAAGCCTTTTGATCTTCCTGGCCTGTTACCTTCTCACCATTTCAGCTCCCTTGAGGCTGCTGAGCTCCTTGTGTAAATCTCAGCCATCACCTCCTGCCTCTCCAGAATGCTTGATGAACAGCCTGGAATACAGGATCATTTCCTTAAGATACTGCTTCCATCAGGGATGCAATTCATGATTGTCACAGAGGGGGATACCATCATCCATAGCATGTTCATTACTGCTAACAACAGTGATGATGGGAGACTTGAAATTGCAGTCAGAGCACAAGAGCACAAAGTGTTAACCTCAAGCATGCTGGAGGCAACCTGTCCCTGCCTCAGTCACATCCTGAGAGTTCACATATCAGATGACCTCCCTGGTCAGGTGGGGACCATGCACCAATTCCACAGTTTTACAGGGAACTTCAAAGCACGGTGCAGTGTCTGTATGGGCCCAGTGGTGGTGAGAATTTGCTCCCAACAGGAAGCATTTTTCTATCCCCTCGGCTAAACTGTAAATTTAAAAGCAAACACAAATTGCAACTGGCTGTTTTCAACATCACATGCCAAAGAACTGTCAGGGTCTGTGATACCACACAGAAGTAGTACCCAGTATTAGAGATGGAAAATTAATTTCTATTAGCCTATGAGCCTGTCATTCCTGGGCAAAGATGTTTTTGACAAACTATTTCTTCTGGTGTTAACAAATTCCCCACAAGTAGATTGTAGTATCTCCAAGATTCATTCACTATTTGAACATAATTGCCAAATATTTACTTGCCAGAGAGTTATTCCTAGGGAAATTGTTAATCCGCAGCTCATTCACAGACTTTGCTACCAACATTGGATAGTTGAAGTGCAAGGAACTATGTTTAGTTTTTCTTGGCCATTCAGGTCACCTGGTACTGTCTCTGCCACTTAAGAATATGGATACAACTGTTAGATTGACCACACCCCACTGTTTCTCTGATATTTGTTTTAATTCTACTTTCCAGAAACATTCTTCTAAGCCAAGTTCTAATTCAAAGTATTTCTGGAAAGAAAAGGGGTGTGAACACAGTCCAACCTAAATCACTGTTTATGCATTCACTGAAAAACTGTAGCCAGTGTCAGTCTCTGCGCTCCAGATGTAGGTGATACATGGACCTGTATCCAGCTGCAGGGTAGGTGCCTAGAGTATTTATGCAGCTAAAACTTCCATGGAAGTTGTTGAGTCTCTTTGTTTGGGCAAAGTCAGCAAGCCTGTATATCAGCCTTGCCACCCAGCTGTTTTTTCATTTGGACAGATGATTGTTTCTTAAGGCTACTAGAAATAGCCAATCCATAATTAAAAGGCTGCTGGGTTTAATGTGCAGGCCTACCACTCACTTTAAAGGTTTAGAATAAATCAAACCGCATTTTCTTGCCACTGGCTAGCACTTCATTTCTTTGAGAGTTGGCACCACTCCAACATTCAATTTTTAGATGGAAAAGAGCAATTGCTAGCCCCCTGGACTTAATGGAGGAGGTGGTTCATTATTAAAAAAAAAACAAACAACAAAACAGAACAACAGAAGAAACCCCATTCAGTCTGTTAAAAACAAGTAAAATATCAGGGATTTCAATAATTTCTCTTGTCTTCCATCCATCCTCTACTCAAACTTAGGATAGGCACTTAAGAAGGAAGAGGACCTCTTCTCTCAGCATCTAGAGCAAAAGCATGTTTTCCTTAAAGTTTCTTTGGAGTTAATTCCACATGTGTGCTAATCTGTTTGTGTGTCTGACTAAGAGCTATTTCGTAGCGATGTGCAGATACTGCTCCTGTTTTACTGAAACAGCCAAAACTAACAGGCTTTGGGTATCTGATCAATTCGTGCTCCTGTTTGTTAGACCAGTCATTAAAGGGATGTAAGATACAGTTTTAATCAGTGTTGTGCTTGACATTGCAATCGAGTTAAGTTTCAAATAAAAGGCTGAGACCCATGAGTCTTCCCTGGCAGAGCTTCTTCTGGCTGACTTAGACCTGCTTGGTTCCCAAAAGGACATGGCAAATCCTTTTGTTAGTGCAGTCCTACAGCCCTATCCTACCTAGCTGTGGTGCAGCTGTGAACCTAAGCTCCCCCTGCAGAGGAGCATATGCCTTTCTCCTCCCTGTAGTTAGGAATAGATACATTTTTGTTTCGATCTCTAAAATATATCTGCTTGTTGTAAATTAGGAGAGCTTTTACAGAGACTCCACCAGAAGGCCACCAGAAAGACTACCTGGCTGTGGGATAGTGGAGCTAACTTACTTGTAAATGTGGAGATGTAAACAATAGAGCTGATGGAACAGCCTCCCTGACTGGAAAAATTAGAGGAGCAGTATACCCAGAGTGATCAGTTACCCAAAACTGAAAGTACATAAGGAGATTGCTGTGAGTTAATGGTAAACAAAGAATGGTGCATAATTTCCTTAGCAGTGGAGGCAACATTTCATCTGGAAGGTTCCCTTACCCTGAGCATATTGAAGCACTTGCCACAATTGCATGTTGCAGTAAGAATATGAATGGAAGTGTTTCTACAGAGTGTGCACATAGCCTCTATAGGCTCTTTCATGCATCTTCCACAGCAAGGCATCTGATTTCTTCTTCCTAGAAGGGGAGCCAACGCTGGCCTCTCCTGTTTTTTAATGTATTGACCATTAGGCTGAACTAAAATGGCAAATCCTCTTCTCCATACTAGTGAAGGTGTCACCTAGTTTTTGCCTGACTAGTCCCCACCTGGAGGCAGTGCCACTTTCCATGGCTTCTGGTTTTCCATGAGCTTCATTGGTGAGGCAATATCTACCCCTCCTTATCCTTGAGGATCAGTAGTCACAGGTATCTAGAAAAGACCTCTGCGCTTGCAGGGCTTCCACAATGATACCAGCTGCACAGCCCTTGATGCCAGGAAGGCAGAGGGTGTGACTCTCAGGTTAGCTTTCTAGTGATGGCACATGTAGTGACAAGGATTGTGTGTCTGCATATGCTAAAACATTAAAAACCCTCATTTGGGTTTTCAACCTTTATTACACTGTCAGGCAACATGATTTCAAAGAGGTTTTAACTAGAAGTTTGTGATTTATTGGTTGTAATGCAACCAACTAATTTCCTCGTGGCCTCTGTGAAGGCAGCAGGCACTGAACTTTCCAAGTTTTTCTGTAAGAAGTAATATTTAATATTATTAAAACATCCATATTTTTAAAATTTCACTATTAAATGTTTTTTTTACTGGTGCATGCAAATAATTTCACACCCTGCGAACCAACATACTTGGTATTATTCACCCCAGAAAGAGATCATAATTGGATGCTGTACAGCATGTGCCACCTGAGTACAGCCTCTATGAATAGTGGCCTTCTTTCCTGTGCATACAGCAACTGGCTGGTCGCAGAGGCAGCATTGATACAAGAATGTACTCTGCAGCAACAGGCCAACAGCCTGGATTAGTCAGATTTATGAAATCACAGTTTGATTTAGGAGTCTGTGTCCTGGAATACAGCAAACACCTAAAATGAAGATTGTGATTGTGGACACTTTCATATAATCAGAGCTTCAATTGTGCTGTAGGTGATGGAGCAATACTTTTTTCACCTGAGCATCCTAGAGGAGGTTGTGAGAGCTGATCTGTAGATGCTGTTTGGATGCCTATGCTATCTGAACCACTCAACAGAGACTGGCCTCCTCAAGTCCTGTCCTGGTATGCTCTCTCTTCCCTGTGGAAGCATTTCAAACAAGAAGCTGCTTATTATTTCTGAGGTTATCCTAGAGTGATTAATGTGTTTATTCTTTCAGAGGAATAAACTTAGCCCTGTTGGAAGTTGACACAGATTTAGGGAGTTCCTCTGAATAAGTGTCACAGGTTTCCAAGGAGGGGCAGAGATCAATTAAATCCTTCATAAAAGTTCTGTCAGTAGCATTGCTTATGCAAAAAACCTATGCCAGATATCACCACCTTTCACACACATCTCCCCCACTCCAAATTACAAACACAAGCTGGCAAATCATGTGAGAAGCTGTGCAGGAAAAAAATGACATTCAGGTGGTGGTCCAGATGGTCCAATTTTGAGGAAGACCTGTAAGTGCATAATTGAGCCCTGCATGCTCTGAGGCATGACGGGCAGTCCACTGCTGCCAGAACAGGGGACCAGCACAGCAGCAGCCATGCATGAAGCATTGGGAGGGAGGCCCAGACAAGAGGGTCAGCAGGAAACTTCACTGCAAAACCATCTGATTTATATTTCCTTATCCCTCTAGTTTTCCACTGGCTTCCTCTTGCCTGAGGAGGCACTTTTACTTGTTCACATCTTTGTACAGCTGCAGCTGAAAGACAGCCCACAGGTGGGGGTCAGCATTAATGTCCTGCTGCCTCACAGCAGCCAGGCAGGGCATCAGCTTGAAATCTGCCTGCACTCTAAATGCTTCATCCTTCCTTTCTCTCCTCTCCCTCAAACATACTGCATCCACATTCCTATCTAAAATCGAGCATGGAACTTCTGAGTGAGTCAGTGAGAAGCAAAGCACATCTCTGGAATTTCACATCCAAGCAGAAAGCCAGCTGACATGGTATCAAACCAGAAGCCAAAGCTACAATTTCTGCAAAACCCTTGTACATTATGTAGGGATGAAGTTCCAGGAAGAAATTTAAAAAGCACCCAGGGAGACCAGAGGACTCCTGAGTGTCCGTGCCCACTTCACTGGACCTTTCCTATCCAGTTGCTCTTGCAAATAGGCAACACACATCTGAGTGAGAAAATAACAATGCTTACATTATTGCAAGAGAATAGGTGGGAATTTGCTCATTGATATTTTCTTCTAGATTTATGCACGTATCTGTTTTGATCCATTATGAGTTGGGTTTTTTTGAGTAAAACTGTAGTAAAAATAGGAAAATCTCAGCAAATGCAGTGGTGGAAGCCCATGCTCCAGGGCTTAGCCTCCTGCAGCTCTGATCATAACCCAATAGTAACTTTTCACCACAGACAAGAAGTTTGTTTCTGGTCTGAAGCTTTGCTGTGCCTCCTTACATGTCTTGAGTGGCTAACAGCAAGGTCTAGGAGTGAAAGGCATTCAAGAACAATTTTGCTTTTTTAAGTGCAGCCACTCTTTCACCTATCTGCCTTTGTTGGAACATCACCCAGTAGGATGGACAAAGCACTTCCCTTCTAAGTAGGAGAAGGAAGTTCAGTCAAGGTAGAAATGGTTCATCATCACTAGGAAATAGCAAAACATTGAAATTTCACTTCTCAGACTACTTGAAAAGCATACTTAAAAAATAAAGGAGATTATCACTTAACTAAGGTGTTGATTATTGTCAGCAAGTTCCTGACAAGAAAAATAAGTTGCTTCTCTTCTGGTTGCCACCATGGCTCACTCAATTCATGATCCTTGCTGAGTTTGGTTAACTCACTTCATAGTCACTCAGGAATGAGCAATGACATGGAAAAATGCAGCATGTAATGGAAACCATGACCTGTCACGTCATGTGGGCTGGTGCCAAGGAGGCTGCTAATTATAGCCTGACATGTAAATACTCCTGGAAGATGATTGTACTTATTTGGACTAGTGTAATATTAATTAAATACTTCGATTATTTGAGATAGACTTTGGGAAAGAGGGGGAGGTGTTGTCAAGGGAATTAACCTTTTAATTGCTGGGAATGAAATTGTCTTCCTCAGAAATTGCAGCAGAAGACTGTCTGAATTTTCCTCCCTCTTTTCTCTGTTCTCCTGTCTTTGACCAACTCTTTTGAGAGCTCCCATCATTTATCTGCTTGCTTTTGGTCTACCCTGGCTCTATGCCCTTGCCAGCTTCTCAAGATCATAACTCACTTGCCTCCTCAAGCAGGGAGAAACCTAAATGGCAGGGATAAGGAAGAGCTTCTGGCAGGGAACTAGGCTGGCTCTTGTCTGAGCCAGAGCCCTGGCTTTCCAGCCTCCTATAATCACAAATTGTCCAACCCAAAACCAGCCAGCTTCCACCTCCTACATGGGTTCCCTTGGGTCCCCCATGCAAGTACCAACACAAAATTGTGGCTCAAGCTGCCTTGAAATGGGAAAGTGAGGGGGAAGCTGGTATAACCCAGAGGAGTCAGGACCACCTCAGCAAAAAAAGCTACTGAAAACTTGGGTGGGTCCAGGAACATCAGGACAAGATGCCACTGCCTGTCTGACTCATCCCTAAGAGTAAACAAACATCAGTGGCAATGACAAAACCAGGAGGCGAGGTGGAGTCAAGGAAAATATTCTTGGCTTTTTACTTAATGCAAGACACAAAGCTAAGCTCAGGCTCAGCTGCAGGCTGTCCAGGACTGATGAACGTTTCACAGAAGTCCTGGGTTTGCAGGGAGCCCAGGGCTACCTTACGAGCAAGTCCACTCAGGTGGAGGCAGACTGCAAGTCAGCACTGGCCCAAGGTGACAGGCAGAGCAGACTGCTCAGTCCAGAGCTTGGCTTCCCAGCAAGCCTCGGGCCACATTTCAAATGAGCTTGTCGTTACCTTCTGAACAGCTCAACAGGAGGTGTTGAGCTCTTGAGTCCAGCAATATCTTTCAGTGACCTTGGGGGCAGTGTTTTACATCAAGTCCTGCATTTCAAGTGAGCCAAAGCTTTGAGTCGAATTCTGTTACACTGTGTGGCCTTGACAAACAGTCACGTTTGTGCATTCAGCACAAACTGAACCTGCTATTCCTGTGCCACTCTTGAGGCACACCACAGTATCCCTCAGTCTCTTTCTCCACTGAGTGCCTGGGCAGTGCTTCCTGCTTTGCACACGCCCAGCACCAGAAAAGCCAGCAGCATGGAGGAGCCAAAGTCTTGCCCCTCCCAGAGATTTTGTGCCTGGAGGAGGTCCTACTCATTTACACATGGCTGAACAGGCAGCTTGCACTGTTCCAACAGTACCAAAACCAAGTCTTCTGGTTGTCATCAACACACTTGCGTGGGAGCACAACCCATGCCTCTGCAGAGAGCATCACAGCTCTGCTATACCAAGGAAAGAGCCCTGGTCTCCTGTTTATCTTTTCCTTACAGTTTGTAAGATTGGAGAATTCAGTCTCTTGTCTGGAGCAGACAAGTAAGAAATGGTTGTGGGTCAGAGCTGCCAGTAATGCCACTAATGCACTCTCAAGGACTCTCCACAACTGCACAGCATCATCTCCAAGATGAGAGGAAAGGACAAGTGTTATTTCTGCCCCAGGAAGGCAGAAGACATTAAATCAACATACTGAGAGCTGATGAGAAACAATAGAGGCAGGACAGCACAGAGAAAGGGAGAGTTATGAGACCTGGATGCCGTGAATCCAAGAGGCACAGGGACATGCACGTTAACTTCTCCTTTACTCCTGCAGTCCTAAGGCTCACCATGTGCTGCTGGGCCATTGACTCTGTGAAAGCAGTGCTGCCGGGAAAGGATGGTACTGTACCACTGCCAGCTGTACCCCTGTGAGAGCTAGGATACCAAGGTACCCCACTGTGGCAGGATTTCCAGGCTAGGGGACACCCTGGCTGAGGGATGGCTGCAGACTTCTCTCCCCTCACCCCCACAGGAAGCACAGGGTCTGGAGGCTCTTGCTGAGGAGGAAGACACATCTCTGTGCAGGCAGCAGAAGCTGTCTCTCTGGATTGCAGCTTTGCCAATACCCAAGGCAAAGGGCATAGAACTGCTCCCTCTCATTGTGTTGAAGAGCTTGCTCCAGACAGTTTCCTAGGGGTGTATTCCCTGGACAGCAGTGCCTTCATCAACACCCCCTCAAAAACATTGAAGATGTGCAGGTTCTTCATGGCGTGTATGTGAATGAGAGTAGGACAAGGCACAGGAAAGCAGTTACAGGCCAATGACAAAAGCCCAGGCTCAGAAAGAGGTGAAGAAACACCAGGCATAAGCTTGGAGATACTGTGCTAATCCTAAAGGCCTCAAACGGGGAGGTGGAAGGGAAGAAAGGTTTTTTCCACATAGTCCTTTTCAGGGAAGAGCAGACTGAGTTTGATGGCTAGACTTGAAGTTAAAGGGTTACAGCCTCTCATGGAGGCAAATAAAAACGCGAATTGATCAAAGCTGCCATTTTTTACCAATAACTTCTTTGTTCAGAGGCACTAGCCACTTCATGCTGATTGTCTCACTGCATAATCACCATTGGCAGCTTCCCTCACCCTCTCCTAAAGTTCCTCTGCATGGATTTCTTTCTTTGCAAATGCATTTCCAAGCACAATAAGAAAGTCGTAGGATAAATTAAACAAGGTGCTTGGAGACTGAATCAAAAATAATGTAGAGGAATCTCTGAGAGCAGAAGAAAGATGGAAGCTAAACACAGTGCCTGCCTGCTGTCTTCTCCTTTGCCATACTCACCATACTACCAATTAAGTGTAGCAGCACAGACAAGGTGGCCAGGGGAACACCTTTGTGCACAGATAATTTGTTCACAGGCTTCAGCACACAATTAATGAAACTGCTGTTTCACACATTCCCAAAGCCAAAGAAGGAATATTTGGAGGGACAGAGAGTGGAAAGGGTACACACATGCCTGGATCAAAGGCAAGCTAGATTTAGGGAAGATTTGTACTGTTCACCTGGCACTTGCCATCAGGATCACCAGTCAGTATAAATTTAAGTCCTCTTTCACCGTTCAAAACTTTGTGCTACCATTACAAAATAAGCAGAGGGAGAGAAGAAATGTCACAGTATATGCTGCAGTTGAGACAGCCACAATACACAAAGCACCACCATGCAGCTTCAGAAAGCTTTAAGCATTTGCCCAAACAGAGTAACACCACACCTCAGCAGAAGGCTTCAGGCATCTACCCATACAGAGTAACATCACAGCACTTCAGAAGGCTGCAAGCACCAGCCCGTCTTGTTCTTTAGCCCAACCTTTCATACCCTCTCATACCCATGCATTGCACCTGTGTGCCCTTTGGTGATTGGTCAGCACACCGGGGCACTCCATGTCTCATTACCTTCAATGCTGCTCACCTGCTTTTCACAGCTGTAGCCCATTGGGGATGAGGCTCGGCTGCACCCCCACTCCCATTTACCACAAACTGTGTACCCACAAAGAAACTTTTAAAGGCAGGTGAAAGAAGTGCAGGGGTATTGAACTTAAATCCAGGAGAAACAGACCTCGTGAGTCTTACACAGAGTCCTAATGTCAATATGGTAGAGAGAGGACAAGGAGATACCTGTTTTCATAGTAAAATTCTGGGTTTAGCTGTGACAGGTGGATGGATGGATGGAGGAATGGATGGATGGATAGATAGAGAGTCAGATTGCTGTTTCTCTACTCCCCTCCTGCTCTTCCCCTTTATTAGCTTAAATGTTGGGGTTTTTTAAAGGATAGGAACATGCAGAAATTAAATGCTCACTCTCAAAATGAAACTGACACGAGCCTCTGGCTTTGAGGATGGATTAGTTTTGAAGGCATAGTAGGCACAAAATGAGGCTGGTGAGGGCTGGCAGTGGAATTCCCATTAGGGACAGGTTCCTTTAAAACACAGATTAAACAGGGAGGAAATGCACAGCATATGAATATGAATTGATGCTGGGCCTTGCCTGGTCTCGCTTCATTTGATAAAATGCATTTCCTTATTGCATGTCAATTATTTACGTTATTTAAATATGTATCATCAGATGAACATGCCAGCCCTGAAACAGATACACAGATGCACACAGAAACACACATGTGCAGCAGGGCAGGAGAAAGGGAATCACGCACCAGTCTGTCATGCGAGTAATGAGCGGACACTCCTGTGCTCAGTGAGTTGTGAGGCACAGGCTCCCCTTTGCCCAGTCCCTGATGCATTCCTTGTGCTGCCCCTGCAGAAGAGTTGGCTCTCCTCAGAATAATTTGAATGCAGGCTCTGCTCAGCCCCACAGGAATGTCAGCACCTGGCAGGAGCCCTGCTCCTCACCGGTGCCTCTGCTAATCTCTGGTACATGGAACTGCTTGTCTGCAGTTATTCCTCTTTCATCTGCTCAAGTTCACAGCAAAGGAAGCACAGGAGAGCTACATTTAAATTAGATAAAATCTCTGTGACCAGCAATTTTCCGAAGTTAGTGTTATTAGTAAAGATGTTAGTAGTGGATATCACACTGTTTTGGCCTCTACTAATGTAAAAAATCCTGCTCTGAATTCTCCTGAGACAAAATTGCTTTTCTTACATGATTCCCATTCTTACAAGGAATTTCTGTCTGTAGCTTCTGCTCCAGGTGTATGAAGGTATGGCACAGGCTTTGCAGCAAACACTGTTCTGTCTCAGTTCTGTTATTTGCCTCTAACTCATGAAGCAAAGTCAAGCTCTACTCTGAATATCCTGACGAGGCATCAAACAAAATGTGGACCCAAATTTTGCAGTTTGACTTGACTGCATGGCCTGGCTACAGAAGGAGTCAAATTTTTCCAAGAGCCATTTGTGCTCTCCGTACAAAGGCAGAGTGCTGTGCACAGCTCTTGCACACTGAAGGTTAGGACAAGGTTGGACTATGCATATATGGACAGGCCCAAGGCAAAAAGTGGATCCTCCTGAGCTTTACACTGTGTGATTCCTCTGCCCCAGGCTTCTCACAGCTCTGAGAAAGTTCAGAACAACAGGGATGTTGACTGGATTTAGTTAGTTCTGGTGAAATGCTCCTACAATAACAAGGATATTGTATAACAGGTAATTTTGCCAATAACTTTACTAGGGAAAGAAAAACTGAACACTTCCCTCAGCACAAAATTTGATGGGTCAGATTTTTGGCAGGTGTGAAGCAGCATAGTAGACTCAGTGGAAGTACTCCAGTATGAACCAGCTGAGGTGCTTTCCAGAAAAGCTGACCAATGCCATTCCATTTACCCTCCTGTGCTCTTGGCCTGGTGCTGCCCACCATGACAGGGGCTGCAGCAGCAGCCTGGGGAGCAGCCAGCCATCCTCTACCAAAACAGCAAACCCAAGGAAGCAATGCACAGTATGCACAGGTGATTTGCATAATCGACACAAAGCAGCATCCTGCTGTACAAATCCTCTCCCTGCAGTCAGGTAATCTTCATTTCCATCTTCATCCTGCATCCTGCATCTCTTTGCTCCTACTTTCCATCCTGTGAACCTTCCTTCTACTCACCCATTGCCATCCTTCATTCCCACCCAGGCCCTCAGCTTCTCTTCACACCAGGAACCCGATACCTCCATTGCATCCCTCCACCTCTCTGCTGTTCCAGCCACCTACCTACTACTTCCACAGGCAGAAAGATCCATGAGAAATGAGGACATTTAAGTAATTGAAATGGAAAGGAAGGGAGAGACTTTGAAACAATCATTACCCATCTGAATAGCCTGCCAAACCCCCAAGGGAAATCACAACGAAATCTGTTCCTGGAGAAACATACCTAAAGGCTGCAGCCATTGGTTTCAGATGGCAGCCAGGTGACATTCATGTGTGGCATCTCAAAACACAAGGCTTTGCCTGAGACTGAGCACTCAGCCTAGCCACAGTGGTGGCTGCTCTCCCCAGGCACAAGAAAAACTCTCTGCGTTTCCGAGATCAAACCAGTAAGTGATACTAGAGGCATACTAGGTGAAACATTAAAAAAAAAAACAAAAACAAACCAACCAAAAAACCACAACAGAAAAAAAAACCAAATGAAACAAAAACCAACAAAAACAAACAAACAAACAAAGAAACCCCAAACAAAGAAACAAAATCCCAAAAAACAAACAAAACAAAACAAAAAACCAAACCAACAAACAAAAAAAACCAAACAAAAAACAAAACCACCACCATTTATGCTTTACATTCTGTGCAGCTACAGCAGACCAGGTCTAGAGCCAGCATGCATCTCGCTACATCTCTGTCTCTGTCAGTGGGCATCTCTGCCTGCTGCTGCTCAGTACCTGCAAACTGCTGGTATGTGCCCATTTGTTGCACTGACATTTGTCCACAGCCACCTCCTTCAGCTGGAGAAGCTCAACTCCTGTTCATAAATAATTGCCCAAGCAGCTGCTGGCTGGGGAAAAGAACTCAGGAAGGTCACAGAGCAAATGCAGAGGACAGATGTGTCATGCCCCATGTCTGAGCTATATGGACGCCTCCAGGCCTTTACCGGGGCATAACTCCCTCACTGCCATGGATGGCAACATGCTCAAGTCTCCCATTCCTTGTACAAAATACAGAGACAGGATGGGATGACCACCACTGTGCCTGGTAGTGCCATGGAAACAAAAACCTGGGCCACGCCACCCCCCTGCCTGAGGAGCAGAGGCTGTTTCTTTGTTTCTCTTCTCATCACCTGAACTGCCATTGGTTCAGATCAGTTTGAGCTCCTCTGTGGCCTTTTGTCACTGTCCTTTCTTTTTAAAGCACTCCTCAGGCCCCTGCTGCCCAGGGAAGCTGCTGGGGCTGGGGCTGGCCAGGCAGCGGGCAGGATCTGACAGGGCCTTATGGTGGGGTGGGGCAGTTCGTGCTGGGGACACCAACTTGCAGACTCCTGCCTGCTGCCTGCATCCTGGGCAGGAGCCCACAAGCCTGAGCCTTTCTTAGGCAGAAGAAATGGAGATCCTTGCTGCTGGGTTCCAAACCAATGCTGCTCAGCAGCTCAGCCCAGCTGTCCGGCTGTCAGAAGCACTGGGGATTAAATACACCGTTATGTGTAAATCCAGTGTTTAAACAAATAATTCTCTCTGAATAACAGGCAGACTTTTCCATGAAGCAAAGCTGACACCTGACTCTTCACCTAACTTCTCTCAGGAGAATATTTTAATGAGGCCCACAGCTGTAATATCACACAGAGAACATTAACAATGCTAATTACCTGAAGTTTAGCCCATGAATACTCAAACAACCATACCTTGGAGAGGAATTGTTGTTTTGGCCCAAATGAGGCACCACAGCTTGCAAAGTGAGTCAAGACTCGTGAGAGTATCAGAGGTAGCGCTAGGCACAGAGACCTGGCAAGGCAGCCTTCACAGCAGGGCTGGAAAAGGAAACAGGTGCCTGGACAGAAGGCAATCTGAGATTGCAGAGAGAAATTGCCTTCAGGTGGCCAAATCCCTCCTGAGAAAGCACAAAAGGTCTCTCAGCATCATCCCATAAAGGATCTGCGCAGAGAAAAGGGGGAGAATATTGAAGGAATTCTTTGCCAGGCAGCTGTGGCTGGTACCCACTGAGCCTTGCACTGTGCTCAGAAAAGCCAGAAGTCTACACAGATATGCAATGTGTGAACAAGGCCTTGCCTGGAAGAGATCCAGGGCCTTTACTTTACACCATATGAGCAGTCATCCTGCAGCTCCAGGTCGCTACAGAGGTGCCCAGGTGTGCGAGGATGAGTGCCCTGAACTGACCAGCTCCGTGTGCTCTGCCCCCAGTGCTGGAGCTCTGTCCGCGGCACCATAAATACAGCGCTGTATGCTCTGCTGCACGGAGCCCAGCTGCCGCCCCAGCCTGTAGCTCCTCATCACAAAGGCTGCAGGGCAATGCACAATGAGAGCCATCGTGCAGCAGAAAAGGAGGCTTGGTCTACCCAGGTGTCTCTCGGAGGGTGATGGGAATTTTGAGCAGTCTGTGTTGCTCAGCTTTTTGAGCACAAAAACATCCCATGGCAGGCAATAGCCCATTAGCAACACTGCATGCTGAGGGGCCTTTTAATTATTTTTGCGCTCCCAGAGGACTACAGAATGCTCTTCATAAGCATGGCATGGGAATGCCAATTAGGTGGCCTCCAGCCCTGCTAGACAAGGTCTGGTCACATCACCTTGCGTCACAGGCTGAACCCTGCCCTCCATTTTCTCCCCAAGTCTGCTGTTCTCTGCCATGAAATATTTATTAAAGGGAACTGCTGCCTGTCGCAAATGGTGAGTCTCCTGTCTCCTTGCCAAGGTCAGGCTGCTGGGGAGGTGTCTTTGCTCTCCACAGCATCTCTTTGAGACTGATGGGTCTTTCTTCCATTCAGCACAGATAGCCAGCCTTGGGAAGGAAGCTCTTTTCAGTTCCTATGGATTCATATTTCCCAAGAATAAGATGGGCATGTAAGCAAATCACTAAAGCAGAGGCTGTGCAACAGTGAGCTATTGTGGTATCAGAATAGTTGGATGCACTAGGGCATTGCAGGAGCACGTAGTAAAAAGGTACTAAATCGATTTCTGCTGTGATGAAGAGCTACCTTTAGTCTTTGCAATCACTGTTGTATCTTAGGAAGCTTCTACACTTAGAGATGAAATCCTGGTCCCACAGAAGTAGGTGGCATGTTCACCCTCTTCTAGTGTGGTGCTAGGTTTGCACCACCTGGAATTTAGGTGTGGTTTGCTGAATTTGGATTTACTGTTTCATATGGCTTTTGTACCAGGAAAAATTGAGAAGGCTTCAACCACAAGCTGTTTGATTATCTTTATCAACTGTAGTGAATGAAATAAGCAGGCACAGCTTAACTTCCTTAAGGAACTACGATTGAAGTGTCAAATAGATTTTTTTCTCCCTATGGACAGATAGTAAAGGAGTAGGAAAATAAATCCAAGATCAGGGATAAACTCTGTTAAAATAAGATGTGAGAACCAAAGTATTGGATGTGTGTTGCAGCGCGATGTCAGCATTTGCCCCAGAAGGTCCCTTCCCCCCGAAGGTCCCTTCCCCAGGTATATGTGTGTGTCCCCTCCCCCCCCACCCTGGCTCCTACTCAGGACTGTCTGTCAATCTTAAAGGGCGTCGTGTGGTTGGGCAGATTCAAAAGATGCCTTAGACCCTGGGGGGCATTGGGCAATCCAGGTATCCCTTTGTCCCTGGAACCTCCTCTCCCTTATCTGGATTGGTGGGCTTGCTACCTCTCCCCTCCCCCTCTCCCCCAGGTAAAAAGGGTGCCAATGCCATGCGGTCAGAGAGTTAGTTGGGAAACACCAGGGAAGCTGTTTAGGGTCTGTTTAGAGTTCTGTGGAGCAGTTACTGATTCAGAAGCCTGCAGGCCAGAATAAAAACCTCTGAATATAACTCTCCTTCAGGACTCACTCCTTTATCCTCCACCATTCGCCCTGAGTCTCTCTGGCAGAGACCAACACCACACCTGGAGTCTGGCAAGTTTGGACTTGTGGCCACGTGAGCTAACTAATATCATCTTCTGGGGTAAAGACGCTCCATTTGCTGTTATTAGGCTCACACACAGGGGCCAGACAAGCCAGGGCACGTCCCACCGGTGATATTGGTATTATTCCAATATTTTGGCGCCCATCGTGGAGGCAGCTACGAGCCTGCAGCCCCAGAGGGACGCTCTGGGACGTCTGAAGACCACGGAGAGACTTGTAAGGCAGCTTGGCGTTCACTGCGAGACCTTTGGTGGCAGAGATCTCCAGCAGAGACTTGGATTTTACTCCTTTGAAGTCTCGAGAACGTCCTGCGCCCCTGAGAAGGAGCAAAATCTTCCCAGGGGGAGAACAGGGCAGCTCTTCCTGTTTAAGAGTCCTGTTCTGATGAGTGGACCCCGCCAGACCACAGAACTGATCTGCACTGATTTGGGTGAGTATCTCTGCTCCGGGGGGAGTGGGGAACTCTTTTTTTTCGCTCTGATTCTGGGCACTGGGGAGGCTGTGCAGCCCCACAGAGTCGGGAGTGAATTTACTATAAGGTTTAGCCAGAAATAGCACGGCTTTGCTGCTTTTAAAATCCGCGGGAGCACAGGGGCAGCTCAGACTAATCCACCTCTCTGGAGCGGGGGGGTTTTGGCTTTCTTGTTCTTGCGCGACGCGGGCGGGGGAGCGGTTTTCCCGTTTCAGAGTGGGGTGGCGCGGCGGTGTTTCGGCTTCTCGGCGCGGCCACAGCGGGGGGGGGGGGTTTCAGATCCCCGGAGTGCGGCGCGAAAAGGGTTTTTTTTTCAGATTCCCCAGAGCGCTGCATGAGTGGGACAGCCCTGGCTGCGTGCAGCAGCAGGGCGTGGAGCAGTGCGGACTGGCTCTCCCCCTCAGCACCACGTGGCACGGTGCTGCTGCCAGCGGCAGTTTTAAAATCAGGCTGTGCTGTGAAAGGGCTAAAATCTCGGTGTTTTTTGCTTCTTAACTGTGGTTTTTGGAAATCAATGCAATTTTGTGTTTGTTTTTTGTTGGCAGGAGATTCTGTTGTGCTTTTCATATTTACTATGGGTTCTAAGCTAAGCACAGCACAAAAAGGAGTTTATTATCAAGTAGTTGGAATTTTAGTGACTGGAATAGTTTCTTTCTCTAAAGGAAAATTAAACCAATTTATTCGCTGTCTTTTCTTACACTTCCCACAAATTTCTGCTGAGCAAGTCCACAATATTCAATTTTGGGATATGGCGGGGCAAAAACTGGTAACTTTAGGAAAATCTGGAGACACATCTTCAGCCAAATTTGTGTTTTGGACTTTGTAAGTTCGGTCAGCTTTATTACAGCAANAAGTTCGGTCAGCTTTATTACAGCAAAGGGAAGTGAAAGAAAAGCCAAATAACAAGGATTGTACCTCTGCTCTTCCTATTTCTTCTCTCCACCCCAGCTCCAAACCTTCTTCCCCAAAACTTGGTATTTTAGAGAGCAGACTTTGCTCATGCCCAGGGAAGCTGGC